>JARKHS020030759.1:0-24801 GCA_030143305.2 Amblyomma americanum | reverse complement strand
ATTCAGTTCTTAAGAAAAGAATCGCTTCGAAATAGTTCGAATGGGTCAGGTGCGGAGCGCACGTTTTGTATTCGATCAGAAGCATGACCCTTACCACGCAGGTTTTTAAAGAAAGCACAGTGCTCGTCGAAACTTTCAGCTTCGTACCTTAACTGTAATCGCCCCAATTATCTCTACATTTTGTGGCATTGCAGATCATGTCGAGCTATCTAGAGCTAAAATTTTTTAAATTGGAAAATTGTAAGACGTTGTTATGGAAATATTGATGGTACTGGTCCATTATTCTGATATGTAGCAAAATCTTTTTTTAAGTGTTTCTCATCGGTCGCATCGAACAGTTAGGACTCCCATAGAAAACCAAAGGGGAACGCGTTTGACGATAGGAAAAACGTGAATAGAAAAAATACAAGAATGCCGTCGGGTGATCTGCGGATATAATTATTGTTATAGTGAAATCTTACGATATATGAAAAAATGTCGTTCATAAACGGCTTTCCGCTCAAAAAAACTTTTGTCCAGAATTGCTGGGTATGTTTAATATAACCGGTAATATTAAACGCTACGCGTTGCAGCAATACAACAATTAAAGTATCACAGGCCGACATACTACAGAAAAACACTATAGAAAAACTACAGTACTGCAGAAAAATACCGAAAAATAAGGAAAAACTACAAATTTCGGGGTCGTATTTTGGACATGGGTCTGTCTTTTTTTTTCGACTGTCCTGGGAGCAGCAAAGCGCATTTCAAGAAATAAATTGTAAGCAGGTGAGCAGACTCTAATGCTGCCTTCCTATATTTATGAGGAGGAGGCCGAAGCGACCAGTTGTGTAGCATTGCGAAGAGTGCCGTCAACTTCTCAACCAGAGCGTGACCTGTTTCAAGGAACCGGGCGAGAGTGAAGATTCTAGAGCACGTTTCCATTACAGGAGCCTACTTCATGGAACGCGCCAGACGAAGCTGACGGAAAAAGGCTATGTTGGTGCCCGGATAAAAGTCAGGCTGCAGCCTGCGTTCTATGGATTTCTATCTGAAAGCTTAAGCTACTTTACCTAAGATAGCCTCCGGGTCCAACCCCTAAATAAATTATATTCTGCAGCTGGAGTGAATGCGGGAGGAACTTAGTTTCTTTTGAAGTTCACAATGACCAGTGAAAGTACTTTTGATAACTATATAAAGGCTTATAGTTGATTTGAACGGGACCAGGTTAATATTTTCCGACGTTATGCTAACTTATTTCTGAATAAATGCGATGCCGGATGCCGCCACCAAGCGGCTTGCTAAACTAGTGTATTTTGTTTGGCCTCCTTGCAAAAATCAACCTATAGTTATAGCATTTTAAACCGAGTTTATTCAACCTACGAAACCGCGTCAGGCTGCACACATCTAACGTGAGGTTAAAGCGTGGTATTATGGGCCGCGAAAGTGTCAAATGCCTACAAAGCTGCCGCCCATCCAACGGGCACCTATTGATTTAGTGGGCCCGCATTTAATATACAGGTACTACATGCCACGTAGAGACAAAAGAGGGCGTCACCTTGTCACGCCTCTTGGAAGCTGCCATACAAAAGAGGGTAAAAAAACCTCGCGAGAAACCACCAGAAACCACCGAACATTCAGACGTGACCTAAAGAGCTGCACGTGCTCAACTCTCAGCAAAATGGAAGCACAAATAGGAGAACGGCACGTCTGATTACCATATTACCGAGGCCACCGGCTTCACGATGCCGAGCTGTATAGGCGGCGACTTTTCGCCTATTCGCTTTTCTTTGATCGCGCCCACACAACACCGTCGATGCCGTCCGCACCGCTGTGTAGTCTGTGGGGTCGTTTTGAATGTCGCGTCGTATTGATTCCAGCTTTGTTGCCGGTTTGGGCTCGTCGTTGCCAGCTTTACGCTTCCGGCTTTTTGCTCATTGGCATTTTATAGGCGCGCTTAACGACGAGGCATTGGTGTGCCCTTTATACGTTGGAGCACGCGGTGTGTTTCGGGACGCCATGATTGAAAGGGGAGTGTTGGGGGGGGGGGATGATTTGACAGCACAGTGGTCAGATGTTCGAATGGTAACGCAGTGTAGACATCGAACGTGTGTTTTAACCTTTGGTAGACGCTTGAGGGACGATTGGCAGAGCTTACACTCGGGCCCAGTCGGTAAGAGTGATTGTAGTGGTATTAGACCCACTAGAATGAGTTCGGATCTCGTTGCTCGCTCGGGATCTTTAAGCACACAACTGCAGAACGGACTTCCTTTAGGGTAAACAGCGGTGGCATCGCATGTCGTAACCGAAATCCCGCGTTTAGGCGGTCGCCGATCAAAAATTTCATTCAGGAGAGCTGGGCACGGGAAAGCTCGACAATGCGTCCTTCATGGTGATGTAATCCAGGAGGATCTGGCCAGCGCCACCTAAAAGACGCGGGAAGCCTTGCTCATTGCGCCTTCGCCATTAATAAGATATGGTAGTGTTCAATGGGAGCGTTCATCTCATTCGAGAGACGTTACGCGGCCGTGTGGGCTAGGCCTCGCAGGTCGAGGTGGCGTTACTATACAGTGAGGTGTTGGGTCTCTCACGTTGTAATGAGTCCATTCCTCAAAATTATACGCCTGGTGACTTTTTATTTACTGTTCGTTTGGCTATACACAGGTATTGCCTGCGATGCAGGAGTAAAGGACTTGGATATATACTTGGATGCCTGGCATACCGTGGCCGCAGCAGGAAAAAGGCAGTGTTAAGGCTGCCCTACTGTGGGCGTAGTCAGGCTGATGATGATGATGATTATATACTTGGAGTAGCCATGAGAACTGGAGAATAGATTCTCGAAAAGACGCGCCACGACGACAAATGTGGTCATTGTGACACGCCTGAATGACACCTCGGGTCATATTATCCAGGTGGACTTGGCAGCGGTTACGTTGGAGGGAGTTCTCTACTGAAACGCCCCTTGTGAGTAACGCTTGTAAACTTATTGGAATCTCCGGCTGAACCTTCCGTATAACGATTCCAATAACTCCGCGTTTTCAGTATAGTTCGTAAATTTCATATCGAGCCCGTAAATTATGCGCATGACTTAAATGCACTGTAGAGTGCCCATGCGAACCCTTGCGCAAAGGTTCAATTGCGTTCGAACGAACACCGGACGACGGCATTCACCTAACGTGGAAATTAACTGTACGGAATGCACGTGGAAATCATACGAATTTGAGTGTACTATCTATATCGAATAAAACCCGTATTTCAATCATTCCATATGCACAGCTGATGTAGAAAACTTTTAGTAGGAATACCGAGTCTGTATGATACGGAATATATGCGGAAATTTTCATGATTTTGGTATTTTTTCCATGGTTTCATCTTGCTATGTGGTATCGGCATGATCTGCACTAATCGCGCGGAGTCTGGGTGAATCCGGATCTTTTCCGTGTGCGCTGTCTCTGTAGTAAGTGCATATTCCATGCATGTTTCATACGTGTGTCCTATGGAAAACATACACAATTATGACAAACGCCATACCGAACGTTTCAGAAGATGTGTTGGGGATGGGAGCTCTGATGCTTTTAGAGCTCTCACTTTGTTCCTGCCTTCGTAACAACTGAAAAATCCGAACATTGTATTTTAGTACCGCAAACCAATTGAAGAGGCCTAATCCTTAAACGTGGCAACTTGCGACTTGGAACATTCCTGTTCATTTCGAGAAATAAAAAGACAGGAATGTACAAGTACCCATTTATTCGGCCTAAAACATTTCCTCTAACCGAAGGTTGTAGTTATTTTGACAACGAAATAAAATTTTCCTTTGCTCAATTTTCTATCGGGGCCCCAATTCACGTACAGATTCTTTGAAGTGGAGCTGCAATGAACTTCCATTTCTCCGAATCGCTGCGCAATCCCTCCTCGCTTGTATGTGTGTCATCGGGCACGGGGACACGGCGCTCACAATTAAGCTTGCTAGAAAGAAGTTCAATGGCCACGAAATTTGGTAGCAGCGCAGGGAAGAACGAATGGCGTGCAGAGGCTCGTCCGCTGCCTTTATATCAGTAGTTCTTTGCCCTGTGTTTACTTTTCTATGGCGAAACGTCCTATCTGATTTGAGGGCCGAATTCACGACACAAAGTGGGTTTTTTTCTTCTGTCTAGAATTGCTGCGAATTTCTTTCGTCCACGTAAACTTTGGCTTTTAGAATTTGGTCTAGGGGTGTTACCAGAACGTATCAGTCAGATTTATTCACATCGCAAATAAGCTTTCTGATTCTGCGAAGGCGGGAAATCCTTAAGGAATGGTAGTATATACTGACGACACGAAACTGTCATGTACATTGATGCTTCGCAGTAGTGAGTGAACAGGTCCGACCGCGTCTACCAGTGTTTTCTTTTGGCTATGGAGCATGCAAAGCGCCAGTAATAACCAATGCAGCAAAGCAGCAATAATAGCCGACAGAAACATGACAGTATTCTGTAGGCACGCAAGAAAACCAGTGTACATAAAATTAATCGCGGAAAACACAGAGACCATAAATGCAAAATGAAGCGCATGAGTACTTTCAAATCATGCATGACCTTTCTCAAAAGGACGTGAGCGACACAAATGAGTACTGCGAAGAAAACATACAAAAAATCAATATAGCGAAATAGAAAAGAAACGTTATTTCCGCGCGATATTAAGCGACGAGAATGTCCTGGGCCAGGGCGGCAGTGTGAGGGGGGGGGGGGGGGGTACGCAGTTTGATGAGAGCTTCTTGTAGATTATCCTGTAGTAGTGCAGGAACCCGTCCTGTATGAACAACGAGTGTAGCGTGTATTGATTAGATGTATATGTTTTATTCTGAGGATTCGGAGAGGTCCAATAATAAGAGCATAGTGAGCATCATGATTGTTACGTACAATAAACTGCGTACAAGTCTAGAAGCAAGAGGAACAAATTACTTACCGTCATTCAGGGACTCAAATACACCACTGCAAGTCATCAAAGAAAGGATGGTAAGGAAATGAATAATAGCGTGAAGGTTAACGTTCAGCAGGAAACTGAAAAATCTCCAGAGGAGCAACCTAGCTTGGCCACCAAGGTCGCGTGACCTTTTGACGTCATCACAACCTGCCCCCCAGATTGTTAGCAAACTGACCACCACGGCAGGTGGCAGTTAAAGTAATGATCGGTCGCGAGAGGTTGCTCGGGAAGAGCTACCTGGAGCGCACAAACCCCACCGGTGGCAGCACCTGGCATAGCAGGGCAGTGGCGCATCGCTTAACCACTGCACCAGGAGTGGCATGGTGACTCCCAGTGATCTGTAAATGCAAAATAGGGAATGACCAATTCGGCATGTATAGTCATTAACCCATTAACGCTATCGCATCATAACTTTAAGGCGGACCTTGAGTGTTCCCTCCATTTATTTTCTCAAAACCGGTCAAGGATTACCCCCCTTCTGCCTTATCCCTTGTGGATGTCTGCCTCGGCCCTCCACTGCGGCCTTCAACTTACCTGAGACGAGATCAGAGTTTGTGAACTTTCACCTCGACAACTCCTAATCTTGTTTTATTTGCACTGAACAAAAAAAAAAAACATCGAGCATTCGCTTCGCATGGCCTACATGAGCTTTCAATGTACCGCGTTAATTCTCTAAGTCTAACTGATCGGGTTGCTCCATGGAAACCGGCGCGCTCCGCACGTCCAATCATGGTGCCGTTCCGCGTTGTCTGGGAGACAACACTATCTGCTAAATGTCACAGTTTCGGTGTCGAATGAACCGCAGCCCGATCGAATCAAGCCCGGACTCGTCTGACAGGCCACGCGTGCAACTGTGGCACTCAAGGATTTTCTACTCTTTGTTTTACTCCCTCTTATACTCTTTTCTAGTTTCTTCTCTTTCCTGCTCTTTTTGTTTTTACTCCCTCTGATACTCTTTTATAGTTTCTTTTGACGCTCTTTTCTACTCTCTTCCTTTCTACTCCCCATGGTATTTTTGTTTCGCTGTCTCTTATATTTGTTCTTGCTTCCTTTTATCCTCTCTTTTTTAGGGCATTATTTTTACTCTTTTTTCTACTACCGTTCTTGTCCATTTCAGGTCCTGTAACTTTTGCTAGCCGGTGGTGCTTTCGTAAAGACTGCACGCCTTATTGCAGAAGCGAGTTACTGCTTACACTCGCTCAGCGGTTTGTGTCGCAACTTCAACAGCTTCTAAAGCTTTCTCGCTAAGGGGTCAGCGCGGATTACTGCTCCGTGTCGGCGACGGCAGAGCGAGAACGGGGAAAAAAGATCGCCAATACCGGGCCCATGGTGCTGAAGAAAAACAGCTCGCGGATGAGCGGTCGTCAGAAACATCATCGTGAGACAATCTCTGTTGCCATGGCACTTTGGCTTATTGGCATAGAAAGGGTTGGACATGGAGAAGCGACACATTTCAAAGCGAAATATTGGCCAAGGGGGTTTTTAGAACGGAGTGCGCATGTAATAGTGGCCGTCTTGGGACCAGTCACAAATTGGCCAAGCTAATGGGCATGATGGTGCACTCCGCAAAAAAAAAAAGATGTACCTTAGATGTATTAAAAAAGCACTGCAAGAAGGTGCTTATTTTTTTAAAATCAAAAACAGAGTGCATGTGTAACAGAGTAAAAAAATAAAAAAAAATAATAAATTTTTGATATTTTGGACAAGAAAATCTCTTACTGACATGCCTCGACACAAGTGACACACGACCAAATTTTAAAGCAACGTATCTCATAAAGCTACGGAGGGGCAATGGCGCTTAACCCTTGTAGGAAATTAATCCTCGCCCTAAATATTTCCAGCACAAAACTTTTTCACTGTAATTCAACAGTAGCAAACAAAGTTGAAGCTGAAGCACAATCCCTCATAAAGGCAGCTTGTTCACAACCAAACGCCGTGCATCACGACCAACGGTTATCCTGCACAGACACATTACAGTATAAGACAGCTTTTTTTTTCCTTACTCATTTTTTTTAAACACGTGTGCAGTATGTTATTGCTCGATATCATGGTTTTTGTGGCTCCAGGATCAGTCAATTTGTTTATTTTGGGAATCGCGTTTGAAGTGTATGCCCATTACTGCTTTCTCACATATGCCCCTCGCAATCAATTTCTTAATGCTGTCGGCCGGCTGCTGTTTCGCTGATAAGTTGTCCCTACACGTGGCACATATGTGAAAAGAAGACCTTACTTTTGCCACGTGCATGGCCTTTATAGGCTCCCTTTGATTCACGTTCGCAGCACCGCGCAAAATCTTCTCTTTACAGGTGCGTTTTGTTTTCTGCAGCAGTGATAACGCGATAACGTCGGCGCTCTTATCTGCTTATATTAAATGCTTCCATTAGGATTTGGTTATGCTCTCAGCGTCGTCGATGGATGTCCCAGTTTCCCTGCAGAGAAACAAGGTGGAAAGAAATGAAAAGGAAAGGGTTCGTAAGAAAAAAAAGCATAAACAAAAAGGAAGAAGAGGAAGAACTAAAACAAAGGAGGTTTAGGTTTAGATGGGTTTAACGTCCCAAAGCGACTCAGACAATGAGAGACGCCGTAGTGAAGGGCTCCGGAAATTTCGACCACCTGAGGTTCTTTAACATGCACTGACACCGCACAGTACACGGGCCTCTAGAATTTCGCCTTCATCGAAATTCGGCCGCCGCGGCCGGGATCAAACCCGCGTCTTTCGGGCCAGCAGCCGAGAGCCATAACCACTCGGCCACCGCGGCGGCTAAAAAACAAAGGAATGACTTCAGGCACGAAAGAAGCGAAAACAGCTCATGGAAGAAAGAGAGGAAGAAATAGATTAAACACCACATTTCGTAATTTCGTAAAGGGAGCCTCAAGATCCTTGCCCAGACAAGGATAGCTGCTGAGGTTACCCAACCCTCTTGAAAACTTTTAGTAGTAGCTATTTCTAAAAAAAACTTCCCTATATGTTCACTAGATAGCACTAACATTCGAGGCCCTCTACACCAAGGATGTTTTTCATATTTCTATAAAATTCAGCAAAAGACTTCTCCGGTACCTTGTGCTTGGCGCATGATGGCCTTAGTTGCCTATGTGCCATAAAACAAAACAAAACACACATCAGAAGTAGGGGATTATCTTTAATTGGCCTGCACCAGCAGGCGCTCTTAACTATTACAAATTTTGAACTTAGTTTTTGTTTCGTGTAAGCAATTTATGTTAATGGCTGGTTTTTTTTTTCTACACGAGGAAAAACATTAATTGAACCAATGGTTGTTGGTCGCCATCCTCTTCGGGAGGTGACCTTAGTCCAGGACTCCATTGGCTGTCGCCATTCTGCGCGCCCGCTCGAGCAGCCGTTGCTGGTTTTGTGAGTCTGTGCAGCCTCCCAAGAGGAGAAAGTGGTTGGAGGATGGGTGGCTCTTGTTCCCATAGGGAGTGGAAGAGTGTGGATGTACGGCTGCTGCATGTTGCAGCATACAGGATATTGTGTGAGGAAGAGTAGGTTTATCAGATCTTCTTGTTGGGCTAGATAGTGCATGTTGTAACAGAAGAACTATAGCACAACCAAGACGAACACAAGAAAGGACCACACAGGACTAGCGCTAGTATTCCAGGTAGCGCTAGTCCTAGAAGAATAGATGTTTGGTAAGGTGTGTGTTTGAAGCTGGCGCCAGGCTATGGCGTCCGCTCTGTTGTGGGATTTGTGTGTGTGGGAGGGGGGGAGGAGTGTGTCTGTGGTGTGGGTAGTGTTCATGCAAGAGCGTGTCCTTTGCTCAAGAACCGTAAAATTCCCTCGCATTTTGTGCCGTACGTGTCTTGTGAAAATTACAAATGAACTAATTTTAGCTTCTATAAGCATCCTTACGTAGATGCTGCAGTGCATGAGATATTGTCTCATCAGCCCAATAAAGAGTTCAACCATTCATAATTCTTGCACACGTAGCTTTAGGTTCTTTTGTCTCACATTTCTTGCTGTAATAACTGTCCCTAATTTATTTTCCACAATGCCCTTCTTATAGCACACTCTCAAAAGGTAGTAAAACAAAATCAAATCAACCAAGTCAAGAAGACGTGAAAGGAAAAGCGGTACTGTGAGTGAAAGTGGAGGAAGAATGAAGAAAAAAAAAGAGAAGCGATAAGGAATGCTCCAGCAAAAGGCGGCAAGAAGGAAAGAACGAAAGTAAATGAAGGAGAAATACATAGATAAAGAAGCGAAGGAAACGATGAAAAGAAAATCGAAAGAAAGACGGGTAAAGAGATGGAGAGAAGGAGCCGTTAGTCTTCCACACGGAGCATTTACCGTCAAACAGCTCAGAGCACCTGTGAACTAAACCGCTTAGATCCTCCAATGCTGCTGCTGTTGGGGGTGCTGCTGCTGCTGCTGCTGCTGCTGTTGGAAGTGCTGCTGCTATTGGGGGTCCTGCAGCTGCTGCATGTATGGAGGGGGGGGGGGGGCACTTTCGCGCTGTCGGAGAACTAAAGAAAGTGCGTACGCGGCGACCAACTGCCCTTCCATTTGAGCACGTGCTCCTCTAAGCTAGCACAGAAGCCGCCGCCCGGCCCACTCGATGACGGAGCCGTGCGGACTCACGGTCACGTCTTCTGGGTATACCCGGATGAAAAAGTTCCCGATGTCACGTTTCTGCCGTCGCATTGTGCAAAAATGGTTGGGGTTGAGCCGGTGTCGTGAGGGGGGGGGGGGGGGGGGGAGCTGCTCTCGAAGTGGGGCTTCCTACTATACAGCCACCACTGTGCTTCAACGTTCCGTTTTATTATTTTTTTTGCAACTCGTTTCGGCTCGATTATGGGCGCGTTTATATACGCAATAGCTTCTTTCCTCGCCCCTGTACATACGGTATTCGCGAGGGAGCGCACTTGTTCTTTTTCTCGTTGGCCGCTGTCGTCTCGCTCTTTCATTATGCTCGGCGTACAGCGACGACTAACTGCGATTGAGTATGGACGTGCTTGTAGCGCGGAGTCAGCGTTCAAGGTCACCGCTTCTTTTCGATGAGCTGTTTTGCGAGGCGAAGAACAGGCTTGCTCACCAATTGCGTGCAGTGGTTTGCACAGTGGAGGAAGCCAGCTACAGCAACGCTGAATGTGGTGCGTGGGAAAATAAAGTTTCACGTTACTGCACCGATTTATTTAAGGCGCGAATGAAATTCAACGCGCGGATTTTTTCTAGAGAGATGACTCTGGCAAGTGGTTTAATAACTGAAGCCCACGTTATCGTGACCGGCTGAAAGTTACTTGGATGTTGGAGTATTTCGAGGCGTAAATAAATATTAAAGCCGAAAATATTCTGAGGGGCTAAAAAATTCTTCAGTGCTGCACGGTTTCCTCTTCCAACGACACATCCTGTGATTTAAGATCATGTTGAGGAATGGAAATTTGCTGTCAAGCGTGCTTAGTCGTCCAACATCTACTGCACTGCATTTAACCTTTTTTCACATTTATTTCACCTCTTGGACCCCTGTCGGGTTTTGCGTAAGGAGGGGTCTTCTTATTCATTTACTTTATATGTAGTACAATTTTTTACAGCAAATCCCCAAGGAGCAATATATTTTAATTAGAAGGGAATTGCACATTAACGTAATGAGCCGTTATTGCCTAACAGAAACGTATTCCATCTTGGGGGCTTCCCCCCCAAATACATTCTACTAACACCTATACCGCTTCGATTTTCTGGTCAATTCGGTCCCACCCTACTAACTGGTAGACGGCCCTGGAAAGGGGGTGGTCCCTGGTTCGATCCCTATTTCAGGACGATGTTTTCTTCGCCTGCACAGCTTCTGTTAAAGATGTGTAGCTTTCCTTTGCAACCGTTTGACTGTCTCTGGTGCACATCATTGATTAATTTTCCCTAATTAATTTCATGTTCTTAACTCCATCTGATTTCGCCATCTTTCCTAGTTATGTTTGCGCAAATTATACGAGGGGGGACGACCCAAGTGAACCGTGATAAATGTGACCACTCGTTAGTGACCGCACATTAGTGATGTACCACATAGTCGACTAAAGGCCGCCCCCTTTTATTTTTCTCTCTCTCTCTCTGCAAAGGCGGGCTACCACTCTTGGGTGGAAGGGGTATTGTACAGTTTAATTTTCCTGTTATAAGGAAAAACTGCCCTATTGTACCATAAAGTGGGACGCTATATCTAACGCCTATTTGCAGACACATTCAAGTTTCTTTATTATCGCAGTCGCCTATATGCACGGGTCCGGCTCCTCGCGGCTCTCGTAAATGAAGTCATTTGCGGTTGCGCTCATTTAATTAGAAATGCGTGTCACCTTAAAACTTTTAACAACTCGGCATACCGTATGCCACGACTTCTAGTCAGTGTCAGTTATTGGTCAGTCGGTGGCATCCAATCCGAGTACGTGCGTTTGAATTCTGGTTTAAATGAAAACGCACAGTTGGGCGGCGGTGCCTGCTGGAAGGTGATAATGATAACAGCAGGCAGCTGTCGCCATCTGGAAGCTCCAACGTAGGCCGTGCCGTGCAAGGAGACTTGTGGACTAGAAACGGTGTTGATCCTTGATGCATTTGTTTTTCCAATTCTTGGCTACCAAGTTGGGGGCGGGACACACACACCAGCACGAATCTTGGTCGAGTCTGTACTTCTACTCTTATTGCGAGAGCATAGCCGGTGGGCAGTAAGTACTGCGCAGCAAGTTCATTCTGTGACCATTCTGTGACAATTTTCACTATGCCGTGACGACTTCAGGTGGATGTGACGTCACACCGTTCCTGTGGTTATATCGATACCCAAACTACACATCTTTAGGTGGTCTTAAGCGTTAATTACGCTTAATTACACATTTTTCATCTAATTTGACACAAATGCGACGTTTTTGTGGCCATTTTGTGACAATTTTTACTGCCGTGACGACTTCTGGTGGATGTGACGTCACATCTTTTGTGGCTATATCGACGTCCGCGCTTTTTCGACGAAATTTCGACATTTTTGCCTATAGTTAACTAATTACTCTACAGTCATTAAACTTGGCTTCTTCTAGGTTCATGTTTTCCCCTTCCATCTGAAGCAATAATTCTTTTTCTTCTGTCTTTCTTAATTCCCGAGTTAAACGTGCGACACCCTCTGCGAATGGACGGACGACAGTATGAGCCATTGAAGGCTTTCGCCTTAATAATGGGATCGGATGGAAAGTTTGGCTACTCAGTAACAGTTCAATGTGGATGGTACACTCTGAACAAAAAGCAGTAAAAAGGGGAGTTAACTCTCCTCTACAGCACAACCTTTTATGAAATGAAGTGCGCCAGAGGAGAGCTTATACCCTTTTCGCCCCCATACATGCGTATTAACGTTCAGAGTGTATAGCGGAAAAACAACAAGAAAACATAACAGCTTGTGTGTGTGTCTTTTGTAGTGATATAGGTACATTGCGGTAGTATTTTGAGCCTTCAGTGTGGCGGTGGCACGTGACCGTGGCGGCGCCGCCGCCGCCACGTGATTGGTCACGTGACTAGCCACGTGGTGCGGAGCAGCTGCTGCTGCCGGCGGCGCGGCTCGCCGGCGAAACTGAGCTGCAACAGCTGTGCGCATGCGCCGTGTCAAGTGGGACGAAGATGAAGAAGGAAGGCCCAGAGAAACGGAGCGGCGAAAGACTGACTTTGTAATTCAACTGAGCAAGTTTCACCGGGCCAGCTGTAGCTATCGCGTCACTCCAGGTTTAACCAGAGCTAACCAACCGCCAATTTTTTTCCGTTGTAGTTCTACTTGTTTTCGCGATAATCTATCCGCTGTGACTTAAACAATGGACCAATCTAGAAATACATGTAATGTTGAGTTGTATTTTAACCAAGCATCAGCTTTCACCAAATTTTTTTTAAACAAATTCCCGACCAAAATATTGATGTATCTAGCGAAGTAGAGGAATGATAGCACAGTTATTACTATTCATGTCCTAATAGTAAAAGTGTTATTATATGCTCGGATGAGAAGCTAACAAAACAATTATGCAAGAGAAGCAATCAGTACTACAGGAAAGAAAGCATTCACTGAGGTCTTTTTAAACATGATTCGGATTTGGAACCGATCAGCTTTCTGAGTGGGCCAGTCAGGAAAACAATTTTTTGTTCCTGGTTAAAATAGTTGCGTGAGCTCTTACTGGCTACGCTCGTGTTTGCTCAGCAGCAAATAATCGTATTTATTGCTGAGGCGGTTGAATTTAAAAATGAGACTATCCTTTCCGAAACTCGATTCCAGTTTGTGTCCTCAAGGTAGAAACGGACTCCGTGATCCTCGTTTTGATTATAAAGGCATTTTAGGTAGCATCTAAAATCCGTGACAAAAAAATTGTCTTTCTTGCGGGAATACTTATTGATGGCATGCTTTGTCATTTTCTTGACATTTTCTGGCTTGTCAAAGCCCCCTTTTGAATCAAAGTGGCCTTTTTCGGCTACAAAAGTTTTTCATGAACTCTGTAGATTGTACGTCGACTTTTATGAATAAAGTCTAAAGACTTTCTCTAGACAAATCATATAGACCAGTCTATAGACAATACATATTTTTATAGAGAGTCACAGACACTCAATAGAAAATCTATAATCTATAGATTTATGGCCAAGCATTTTTTGTAGGCTTTTGTCAATAGACTACGAACAGACAAATAAATACCAATACGAAGAAAATAGTCTATAAGTAGTCTATAAAAAGTGTGTAGGGGTTTGCCGTTAGAACCTGGAGACCTCTCTATACAGGCCAACTTAAGTTCCTTCCCGCGGTCTCGATCGTGAATCCGTGCAGAAATTTACTCAGTGCAGACTTTGTACAGAAATAACTATCGCTGTACAAAACGAAATTATTCGAGTGGGCGGCCTCGCAAGTTTTGCCGCCGCGGTGGCTGAGTGGTTACGGCGCTCGGCTGCCGGCCCGAAAGACGCGGGTTCGATCCCGGCCGCGGCGGTCGAATTTCGATGGAGGCGAAATTCTAGAGGCCCGTGTACTGTGCGATGTCAGTGCACGTTAAAGAACCCCAGGTGGTCGAAATTTCCGGAGCCCTTCACTACGGCGTCCCTCATAGCCTGAGTCGCTTTGGGACGTTAAACCCCCAAAAACCAAACCAAGTCCGGAGGTTACCATCGCATCACTGCCGCTCCATAAAGCGAGCGAGTACCGTAGCCCTCACGTCGGCCCGCGAGATTGGCGGCATCGGCGGCGCGGTGCACACCTGAGCGGTCCCGGAGAGCGGCTAGGTCACGGAGATCGTTATAATTAGAGACTTTGACGAGCGCCGGCGGACACTCGTCAGCGAGCGAGAAAAGAACTAAACAAGAGAAATTAACTAAAAAAAAACAAAAGAAAGATCTACCACCATCGGTGCAAGGGAGGCGGCCTCTCTCGCGACTGCGCGTCGTCAGGCCTTTGTGTTCCTTTTATTTCTTCCCTAGTCTAGCAGAACCCTCGCCGATCGATCGACGGATTTGTTTCTCCTTTGTTTTTTTCTTGTTTTATAGGTCTTTGTATATACCTTTGTACCTCCCACAGTACCATAAGCTGCAACGACCGTGGATGGGCGTTTTCGGCTTCCCGTCCACTGCAGGTGAAAGGGACCCCCCTGGCTGCTTGTTGCTCCGGCGCTTTATTCATTTACTTTTTTTATTTTCAGTCTCGTTCGACTGTTGCTGTCTGTTCGTCGCTGTAGTCGGAGGAGCGATTTCATCTCGTTTTATTCGCCGCCATCAGAGCGAAAGAGCTTTTTGCTGCCGACGAACATGAGACAGGTTCGATTGGTCGCTCAACGTGGACTGAAAAGGCTGTGCATTGATCGGAACGAGTTGCGAGATATCTTCGAACTGAAAATAGCTCGAGTTATTGACAGCTTGTTAATAGTTTAGTAATACCACCCTGGTAACAGCTGAAGACAGACTATTCATTGTAAAGCGGTTTCAGTAATGAGCATTCTGAGCGGAGACTGCTGTCACAGCTATTGAGGAAGTCTAACGTAATTGGAGTCGTACGTCGCCACCGAAAATTCCCGCTTTACCGTGTTGCCCATCCACAATACTGTTTTGTAGAAAGGGCATTTCGGTCTGCAGGAAAGAGTAATGGCTGGAGAGAGACTATTTATGGTGAAGCCGTTTCAATAATGAGCATTCTGAGTGTAGACTGTTGTCACTGCTATTGAGGTAGTCTAACGTAACCGGCGTCGTATGTCGCAATAGAAAATTCCCACTTTAACATGTTGGCCATCCCCAATACTGTTTTGTGGAAAGGGCATTGTGCGGTCTGGAGAAAACCGCGCCTTGTGATAACGTGAGAACTACATGTCGGACCTCATGTGATCCGTTAAAGGCGTGGAAAGTTGTCACCAACCATGATCATGTGAACGCGCTCATGTGGGCATATTAATGGGTACTTTCTCATATCAGGGCAGGTCATAAGCGCTCCGGACTCCTGAGCATTGGCAGAACTGCGCACAGTGCCCTGTGTATCATTATGTTTGGGAGGAAGGGGAGGAGGTAATGGCTGTCCAGGTAGCGTGCCTTATGAGGTCGTGCGATTAAGGGCGCCTAATGGCTGCGCAGAGAATGTTGCATATGAGGTCACGTCATCGAGAGGAGTGGATTGGTGGCTGAGCAAGGAATGTGCCTAACGACTTCGTATGATCCAGATGGGTCAGGCAACGATGCCCGCTGTGAGAGAGGGAGACGTCGTACAGCTGCCGTTGCCTAGACAGGGCAAACAGTTGTGTCGTTTTTTCAGCACAGGAAATCGTAATGGTATTCGAAGCGAACGATTCGAAGAAGCGTCTAACAGGCTCTGTTTTATAAATGATTTCGTGGGATAATTTCGCGCCTTGTTTGTGCTGCGGGTCTCCAGAGAATTCGAGCAAGCTTTAGAAGCTCTTAAGACATGGTCTACAACCGAATGACTTTCACCGAATGACTCCCGGCACGAGGTTTTAGACGTTTTAAAAGCTTTTAAAACTTGCTCGAATCCCCTTGGTTTTACGTATGAGCTACCCAATGACCAATCGATTATATTTTCAGAACTTCAGATAATTTTTCGTGAAGATGGCCATGTTTGCTGGTGTTTTTTTTTTTACCTCGAAGTAAGATGGCGTTGTACCCGTGCTCGTCTGCCCACTCAGAATCCGTCAAGAGAGGGATTGTTATGAGTTGCTTTCGCAATGCACTACAGAAGAGTTGCCACCAGCGCAGGAAGTCAAGCTTTGACAACCAGGTTGAGCGGCTGCAGGCCGCCGCTTTCCCAAAACCGCTTCTGAATGCTGTGGCAGAAACGTTGCTGCAAAGAATTAAAAGTGGCGATGAAAAAGTACCCAACCTTACGCTGGGGATCTGATAGGGCATGCCTATTACATATATATCGTTCTCTGGTTCGCGCTAAGTTAGACTATGGGTGCATAGTATATGGCTCAGCAAGACCGTCCTACATAAAACGACTAGATCCTATCCACAATCTTGGTTTAAGGTTGTCTTCTGGTGCTTACAGAACTTCACCAATAGCAAGTCTGTATGTGGAAACGAATGAACCTTCCTTAGAAGATCGAAGAACTGCACTAACTTGTACATACATCCTCAAAATCCTTTCTCACCCCAAACATCTCTGTTACTCAATCGTCACGAAATGCCCATCCAGAATACTCTTCAACAACAAGCCTCACGCAATTAAGCCGTTGCTCTTGCGCTTCGAAGAAAAATGCCAAGCACTAAACATACTAAATGAAATTAAAAATATTGCCCCAAGATGCGAAGCGCTACCACCGTGGTACACTCTTCCCACAGTGTGTGACGTCACACTAACACGCCTCAGGAAAACTTGTACACCACACGACCAGATAATACAAGAATATCTAGCACTACAAGAAAAATACAGAAATTACACTCCATTTTATACTGACGGGTCAAAAACTCATGCTCATGTAGGAAGCGCAGTAATACAAGGAAAAAATGAAAATGCAGTACGACTTCCCTCATGTGCTACAGTTTTCACCGCGGAGTGTTATGCTATTAGTGTTGCGGTGCAGAAAATAACAAATGAAAACATCAAAAACAGCATCATCTATACAGATTCACTGAGCGTCCTTACAGCATTAAACTCTAAAAATGCCACGGAGCCACTGATTGGAAGCATCATACATAATATAGTAAAGGTCACAACACAAAAACATGTTATAAAATTGTGCTGGGTTCCCAGTCACGTTGGCATTCAGGACAATGAGAGAGCCGACATGTGTGCTGCACAAACCAGAACCATGGAAATAAAACATGTGAATTTGCCTCCTAGGGATTACATGAAGTTAGTGCATAGCAGACTAAGAGACAAGTGGCAAGCTTCTTGGGAAAATGAAGGACACAACAAGCTGCTTACCATAAAGCCCATTATAAAAGAATGGAAATCATGCCACCATAAAGAGCGTTTTATCGAAGTAATTTTATGTCGTTTACGCATAGGTCACACACACATCACCCATAACTTCTTATTAACAAAAAAAGACAAACCTGTGTGTGAAATGTGTGGTGAAGAGCTCACAGTAAGTCACATTTTAATTTCTTGTTCGCATCTCGAAGAACTTAGAAAAAAAGTTTTTACGGTATTTTACAATGAACACATTCCATTTCATCCCGCATTGCTTTTAGGCGAGCAAACACTCGTCGAATTTTCACTTGTTTGTAAGTTTCTAAAGAAAGCCAGTGTTTTAAATCTATTATTATGTAACCTCAGTACACTTGACATAGCATCATCTAACCTTGTGTTTGGCGCATGATAGCCATAGTTGCTTATGCGCCATAAAACCCCATACAACAACAACAACCTTACTGGAGTTGAACGAAAAAAATTTGAAGGCATGCCTTATATTCATAGGGTTTCCCATAACATCAAGAAAGTTGCTACGACGCAGGGCGTGAACGGTGTTTTTTTTTCGGCTACTTGCAAACTTTCAAGCCTTTTTTCACATGTTCCGCGTGGCAAAACTAAGATCCCTGTGTGCCCGACACGACATGAAAACTGCTAGGTTCCTTGTGCGACACGTGTGATCTATAAGATTCCACTGGCAAGTGCTTATATGGGCAAAAACTTACATGGGCCAAACAGGCCGGTGTATCCATTAAAGGCTGTGAGAGGACCACAACTCTCTGACACTCGCAAACAAAGTTCATTTGCCTCAGCGTTGCAGGAAATGCGGCTGCTACCCGCTGTTTTAAAATGTCACCTTTCTTGGTAGAGGCAAGGGTAAGGTGGAGCGCGAAGTTCCCGAAGCCTGTCCCATAAATATGCAAGGAGATATTTTTATTAGCCCCTCGTCTATCGCGTTGATGCAGAAGGAAATAAGTTTCCTTTCCCACTGGCACATATCGCTTTGATTACCTCTTACCTCTTAAGCATCGGTGCTTTTGTTTTGTGCGTCGTGCTGCACATTCCCTAATAGTTTTCCTGGCAGACATGCTCTTTTGCAATAAATCAGAGTTGTTAGTCCAGCTTGTGTGTGTGTCTCTTCTTTTTTCAGTCCTCGTATTTTGGCTGGTTTATTTTTCAAGACATTGCTTACTTGCTATGAGCCTCAACTCGAGAGGCGTTGGCTACGGACGTTACACAGGCAAAAGATTGAATATCGAAAATAATCAATGCAATACACTGAGCGCAGTTTCTCTCTTTCACCGACGGCCAGTTTTTCTTGCGTGTGCCGTTAAGACTTTGTGGAAATTAAACTATTGATTAACGCATGAGAGAATTGAAGCTGCCGTCATTATTTCCTTCTGGCTCCGCAGATTATCGCAACAAACCAAAGCACATATACATGGCCATGCGGCTGCTCTGAAGCGCGAATTTGGGGCGAAGTAACGACAGCGCTCAAGGTATGAGTGATTTACCCAGAACACCATAACGCGCCGATGCCTTGTGCGTTATAACCTCCTCTTTTGTCCTGTACGATCACGTGACTGAGGCAGATCTCGAACATTTAGGTCCTGTATTCGGGGCTACTGTGAATGTGCGCTTTGAAGGCCGCGCTTTTCAGGGCAGTTTTCTCAGTCAACGCCTGCGCCATGCGTTGTGCCTTGACACTGTCCGTATACAATTCCACTCTTTACAACTTCTTGATTAAGGCCCCTTTCCTGTCAGCTAACTGTGCGAATTGACGGTAACACCTCAACTCCTCTTTTCAAAAGCACCGTGTCGCAACCCTAATGACAAGTTCCATGTGAGCCGCTCGTATGGGACTATGGGAATATGGAGTACATAAAGTGAGAGAAAATATATGGAAACCCATATCATCTCTGTACGGAGTCCATAAGCGTCACATAAAATTTTTATACGATTTCCATAGAGTGTAGTTGACGTCATATGGAGTCCGTATGTTTCCACACGTGCTTCTATAGAGTCCATACAGACTCCATAAAATTTCTTATGAAAACGTATGGAATTACGGAACTCGTCATATGGGAACTTTCAGTAGGGTTAACTAGGACTTCTCGGGGGACAAGGTCGTTTTCTTTTGTTCACTTGCGCCATGCCCCTCTCACGTCTCCTTTAAAATGGCTTTTAATTTTCTGCAGTGCTCCGGAGAGTTCCGGCCGCTTTTTCACTCCGTCTCTCTCTCTCTCTCTCTCTTTTTTACTTCCCTCACTCTATTCCTTTTTCATTTATCGCTGGGCGTGGTCCTCATTCTCGGCGACAGGCGCGAGACGGTGGAAACCCCACCCTCCTTTTGTGGGTCACCCCCATGCATAGGCCACCACTCTGTTGCGCGTGGTTTCGTGTCGGGCCTTATAAACGGCTCTTCCTCACCCTTGGTCTCTGCTTTGAGCGCTTCTCTGCGTGTGAATTTTTTGCGTTGCGATCTCGAGGCCCGGGCCAATACGTCATCGCTGTGTGTCCTCGAGCGCGCAGTTTAATCACGCGCGGAGATAAGCCCCGCTTCTACGTGAGTGATTCCCGTGCCATGCAACGTGCGTCCGGTGTAAGGCGACAGGGACACACAGTCTGGGAGTGACGTCGATCTGGGGTTGCAAGAACGAAGGGAAGTACAAAAAGGTATCCAATATTCTTTTAAACGAAGGCAGGCAAGTGGAAATAAGTTTACATGTGGACTAGAACACCTGAGTAATAGTTCAGAAAATTGCTTTTCAGGAAAGCAAATTACGCAGTACTGTCTCACATATCTCGGAGGACTTCTGAACCGTGCCGTAATGGTAGGTGTAAAGGAGGGATTGAAAGAAGATGGTAATTTTAAAATGAAAGCTGATATGATGTTCGCGTAATCTGGCCCGAGCTTCGGCGGCAAGGCTATGTGCAAGAGGCTGTGGGGTCTAACGAGTGATAAGGGAATTCTTATAAGATTTTGTTCGTTCATTTAACTGTGTGGATCACAGCAGTAAACATTATGACCCTTGTTTAATGGGTTACACAACGCTCATTAATCAGTAGACGACATCACTCACTGCCTCGGTGACGTAAGCCATGGATCGCATAAGTTGGCCACACGACCAAAGGGTGACGTAACCTATTTGGCGAATTACGTTGCCACCACAGCTACGCCGAGCGTCACGCAGTGACGACGTTGTTTTGTGTGGATGACGCGATCTATGCACAGCAAGCCTTTAAGACAATCACGGCAAATTGCAGTTGGCCTGTATCAATAGACTACAGTGTACTAAGGAACGTCTGGCAAAGCACTGCGTCGCGAACAACCAGCGGTACAGTCCTGGTACGGACCAGAGGCAGCGGTCAGTCCAGAGCACGCACGAGGGACGGAGCGTTTGGCGCTTGTCGCCGTCTTCTTCGTTAAGCGCCAGCCTCTGAAGATTCTGGAGCCGAAGGCCGGTCTTACAACAGCATTATCACGAGGAAAAGAGCGTCCTCGTCGAAAACTGAGCTTTTATATGCTATAAAAAAACAAGAATTGCTAGCGGTTTAGCTTTGCTGAGCACGAAATGCGAGTTTTTTCGAAGCGAAAAGACTGCGGCGGTGGCCTGGTGGTTGAGCATCCGCCTCGTATGTGGGAGGTGCGGGGTTCGATCCCCAGTGCCGCCGGGTACCCACAGGTGGTACAATGGGTACAAGCTTCTCCTGGACTGGTGCTCGGCTTAATCAGGGTGAAATGCTTGGGAATTCGGTCTTTGACCCCACCTTGAGCATACGAAAAATATCTTGTGTGATTGCGATTTCGTCGCGCGTTCCCGGTTGACCTTCAAATGAGCCAGAGGTCGTGTGGCTATAAGCCTTACCATATGTGGTCTACCATGGTGTCGAACTTGACCTTTGACCTTTAGATTAGCCGGTAGAGGGCGTAGAATAGGCCGCAGCGTTCATTGGGCGACCAACGTCTCGCGATCAACCATTAATTTAACTGCCACCTGTCAGAGTGGCAGGGTGGGCGCGCTGCCTATCCAGTGTACGGAACGCACAAAACGCCAAGCCGCGTCCACTTGCCCGGTACACCACAGCTTTGGTTTCTCTAACCAGGTTCAGCAGTAGTTAAACCGGAGCTAATTTTTTCATGTGGGCATCACCGCCACGTACCTCAAAGCGCGTCTGATGTGTTCATTGGCCCAGCGAGTCAGTTATGCGCCTTTCCTCAAAGTCAACGGATTCTTCAATGTTGTCAGCACCCCTGCCAATGAGCCCAATGAACACCGGCGGCCTATTGCTGTAAAGCCGTGTTTCTGCCAAAACGTTGTCAGCGTAAATGCAAGCAGCGCATACCTCTTTGTCACTACCACCACGAAGCTCAGAGCACGATTGTGGTGTCCACTGACTCAGGGAGCCAATTATGGGTGTTTCATTTTCTTTCGCGACTACCTAAGAGGGTCCATGTCCACCTGTGGATTTTGCGGGGTAGAAGCCTAATAGTGGTTTTTGCGAACTGCTGGAAGTTGGTGAAGACGACGCCGTGCAACGCACAGCGCGAGAGTGTGTTGCTGTTTAACACGAGGCGTGATCGGCTGCGGTGACAGCCTAGTGCTCTCGTGCAGTGGCCTACATAGCTGATTTGTTGGCGCCGCAGTGGGTTTGAAACCCAGTCGTGGCAATATTTATTTTACTTCTCTGGGTATTTGAGAGGCTTCAGACAAACATTAGCTTTTCCAGGATTGCTAGTGAACCAATGCTTCCACGCTAAAACCGAAATGCAGGTGGCGCCACCATGTGCCGATTTAACAAGTTAACTGTTTCCATCGACACCCGAGTAATCACGGAACCAAGAGTCTATGCTACACTGCCATCCACATTAAAGTGGCGCAAAACAGTTCTTCTTGGTGTGGATGGGACCTGTTCGGACCTAGTCGGGGAAAAAAAAATTTTAATTCAGTATTCTCTAGAATAAATAGTAATTTCTTGCTCCTAGACAGCCGTTACCATAGCCAGGCAGCCAGATTATCAATTTTTATTGATAGCTACAATTGATTAGATGGAGTTGTTCTCATCGTTCCTTTAAACAGGAGGCATTGTGAAAGTAAAAGAAAGGCGTCTGTGCACGTCATCTAATATGATCTCTGCTCAGCATGAACTGCGTGAAATTCCTACAAGAGTTTGCTTCTTTGCATGCCATTACTGCAACGCAGCTCATTCCTAATCCTTCTGTCGTTTTCATTTGAGATCTTTTACAGCGATGACAATCTTGTCGACCCACGCCGCGATCCCTGGTATCATAAATGGAATAGGCTTGTAATATGCAGCCCTTCGTAACAAAACATGTGCACGAGTTCCTGTTAAAAGATATAGCCCCAATCTCTTCCTAGGATTCACGCAATAGGAACACTTTTTTGTTAGTTTCGCCGTTTCAAAGATTGTGACATCGTTAATAGTATATTGCGATGCTATTGACACATATTGCAAACATGGCACGTGTTCATGTTATTGAAAGGTGCACAGTATATGCAGTCCTCTGTCGTTTCCAAGCCTCTCTGCACTGACAACAATCCCTTACGCATCTTTGCCCTGGCCACTCCTCTACTTGGACAAGCTTATGTGCGTGGCCACTTCTCGCAATACGCGTCGGCCTTGGAAACAGCGCCGGTCACGGCCAACCATTGTCTCTCTTTCCTCCCGTTACTCTGTTCCCCACCTCTTCACCTAAGCCTCTCACGTCCGGCGGTGGCGCGGCATGACCGTAAATCCCTTACTCCTCCTTTTCCCCTTTGGGCTTCCGGCAGTCGTGGGGATCGCGTCTTTCCCCAAATCCTCCGATTCACACCTCCTCTATTCCCTTCCCTCATCGAGGTCTGTTGCGCCGAGAAGCGGGGAAGAAAAGAGACTCCTCTTTTGAATGAAGGCTGCGTCTTTAAATATTCGTTTTTCCCCCTAGAATATACCCAGAAATTCTGGTCAAAAACATTTTTCAACGCTCAAGAGTTTATGAATGGAATTTTTTCATATTTTCCAAGGTTTCACTATAACAATCAATATATCTGCATACCCCCCATCAGCAGGCTTGAATTTTTTTCTATTGACGTTTTTGCTAACGTCAGAAACGTTTCCACAGGCAGTTTTAACTGCTCCATGCGAGCAATGGAAAAGCTTTAAAAGTATGGTTTTGCTACACATCGGAAGAATGGACCATTACCTTCAATATTTCCATAACGGTAGCCTAAAAAAATCCGGTATTCAAAATTTTTGCCTAAGAATGCTGGACGCAGGGCAATTTCTTTGTGCATTAACGGTGTTTGTGTCTTATGTCGTAAGCGAAATAAAAAACTGCTTTCATTTGCTAGGTTGAGCCTGCGCCTCCAAGTAAAAAGGATCAGGTTAATCAGGTTGTAGATGCTTTTGGGATGTTCTCTCTGAGTTCTTGAAGACCGAGCCAATTGGGGCTGGTGCAATACAATTGCAGCTGCCTCTATTCCGCCTAGAGGAAGGTTTAAAATCTTAAGAGTTTTTGAGCGTGGCACGCTTTTCACTTCGATTCGCGACAGTCTCGTTCGAGCATCTCCTTGAAATTGCGGCGAAATTGACGACGGAACCAAACCAGAACTGCTCTTAAACTCTCAACGGTTGCCGCCGAAGGCAACGCTCACTAAAACGCATATTTCCATGGTAAATGGGTTCACTTTTAACCAGCTTTTCTGGCGAAACGCATACAGTACCTATCTGAAACCGAGTCAAACAGAGCGGCTAGCAGCACCTATAATCCGTCCTGGAATACAGAACGCCAGTCTTGCAGTGCACTTCATTCCGATACCTGTTCGCGGCGACGAGATAGCAGAATATTTTTTAGCTGTTTAAAGAATAATTGGTTTTTGGGGAAAGGAAATGGCGCAGTATCTGTCTCATATATCGTTGGACACCTGAACTGCGCCGTAAGGGAAGGGATAAAGGAGGGGGTGAAAGAAGAAAGGAAGAGAGAGGTGCCGTAGTGGAGGGCTCCGGAATAATTTCGACCACCTGGGGATCTTTAACGTGCACTGACATCGCACAGCACACGGGCGCCTTAGCGTATTTCCTCCATAAAAACGCAGCCGCCGCGGTCGGGTTCGAAGCTGTTTAAAGAGCCTTCTCTGTTTAAATGACATCGCGCCCTCTAAACGCCAACCAAATGTACTCCCCACATGGGACTAAAAGTGCTACAGGGCCAGGTCTTTTTAAGACTAGTTGCGTTGCCACTACCGTTAGTTCTTCAAAGACCAGCCATCACTCTCCTGAGATTAACTATTAAGGGACGTAATGTACATTTTGTTTCCTGACAGACAAACTATTCAACGCAAGCAATGGATGATGCAATCACTTCCATGACACATTGTTAACACGTTTACGTTGTTAACCTAATGATTATTTGGGGTTGTGATTCAAGTACACTGCCTGCATATGGGCCTTTGACAGAGTGCTCTGATGCGGGAATAGACGTGAAGAAGGTCCAGCGGTGGTTCAACTG
>JARKHS020030758.1:0-143930 GCA_030143305.2 Amblyomma americanum | reverse complement strand
ATAGGCTACATAAAGCTCCAACTAAGACAGTACATACCAAACCCACGACGCTGCTTCAAATGCCAACGTTACGACCACAGCTCTCAGAGTTGCCGGGGCCAACTCACATGTGCTAAATGCTCTTCCCATGAACACGATTCCGAAAACTGTGCAGTTGAACCACACCTATGTGTAAATTGTGAGGGCAGCCATCCTGCATACTCACGCACATGTCCAGTTTGGAAACAAGAAAAGGAGATTGTCACAATCAAAGTCAAAGAAAACATAACATTTAGGGAAGCGCGAAAGAGGGTAGCTTCAATACACAAACCTACTTTCTCCGATGTGGTGCAAAGGGGCACAGCACCACAGCCGCTTTTGGCTCCCACTCAGGCCACACGCAGTGAGCCTGTAGTGGGGCCACCCGTGCCCAAGGTGGCAGCAGCTAGCGCTGCGCCACCACCCACAAAACAGGACGCGCGGACCTCCAGGTCCGCGGACCCCAAGGCCCCTCCCCACACGGAGAGGCCGAACATGAAAACAAACGTGCGGCTTGCACGTTCGTCCAGCGTGTCGGAGGATGCGATGGACACGATGGACACAAGTCAAAGTAGTCCTAAGGCGTCGACGTCGAAAGGGCGGCGGGGCTCCATAGACCGAAACAAAAAAGAAAAGCCCCGAATAAGGGCGCCTGAAAACCCAACCTAGTTCCTTTCAGTACCCACATAATACAACATGGCTTTTATACACTGGAACTGTAGGGGACTCTTACATAACCTAAGCGACATAAAAGACATATTAGCCACATACTCACCTGTCGCCTTGTGTTTACAGGAGACAAATTTAGGCTTTAAACACGAAAACATTCTAAAACACTATAAGGTCTTCCGCCGTGACCGAGAGCAGGTGAGCCGGCTTTCGGGTGGCGTAGCCATCATTGTTAACAGTGGAATCGCAGCCCGAGAACACAAGCTTAAAACCAAATTAGAAGCTGTGGCGGCCATCCTGCACACATTTAAAACACTCACAGTGTGCTGCGTTTATATTGATCCACATTTTAAAATAACACTCCAAGACTTACAAGACCTTTTAGTGCAACTACCAGAACCGTTTTTGATGGTCGGAGATTTTAACGCCCACTCCAGTTTTTGGGGCAGTAACAAAACCGACACTAGAGGCCAACTGATCGAGGATTTTATACTCTCCAATAACCTTTGCCTCCTGAACACTGGCAAACAAACCTATTGTTCCCCTAGCTCAGGAAAATTCAGTTGCATAGATTTGTCTTTTAGTTCGTCCTCGATTTTTACAGATTTTAATTGGGATGTCTTAGATAACCCATATGGAAGTGATCATCTACCCATACTAATTAGCTTAGCACATTCACCCGAAGTAATCCCAACTAAACCACAACGATGGAAACTGCACTTAGCCGACTGGGCACTGTTCCGTGAAAAAGCCAGCCTAGATAGAATAGTTTCTGACGACGGGAGTGTAGACGAACTAAACGAATGTCTCACAAACTGTATTATTGCCGCTGCACGCCAAGCTATTCCTCAATCCTCTGGAATAGTAAAACAAAATCACAAATACTGGTACACAAAAGAATGTAAAGAAGCAAAAAAGAAACAAACCAAAGCCTGGGGCATTTTTCGCAGATACCCCACACAGGAGAATTTTATAAAATTTAAAAAGGCGAGAGCAAAAGCTCGTTATATCCGTCGTAGTGCAGAAAAATCTTCTTGGAAAAATTACGTGTCGTCGATAAACAACTCAACCACATCAAAACAAATGTGGGAGAAGGTCAGAAAGCTAAAAGGCAACTACTCTCCGTTCACAGTCCCCCTTCTTACCGCCCCCGGTGTACAGACTAGTCTAGAACAACAGGCAGATATTTTAGGCGAATATTTTTCCGAAGTTTCCAGCTCATCCCACTACAGCGATTCATTTTTAAAATACAAAAAGACAGCAGAGAAACAAAGACTGCCGACAGACTGCGGTACAAACGAACCGTACAATAGTTTAATTACAATACAAGAAATCCAAACAGTACTTTCTGCCGGTAAACATACCGCCCCCGGCCCAGACCAAATACATTACCAAATGCTAGCCCATCTTTCTGAACCTGCCGTAGAGGCGCTTCTAAAGTTTTTTAACAAAGTTTGGGTATCAGGAAAAATACCCAAAGCTTGGAAGGAAGCTATTATTGTGCCGTTTCTTAAACCCGGGAAGCCACCAACCGCTCCGAACAGTTATAGACCCATAGCCCTTACCAGTTGCCTCGCCAAGTCCTTTGAAAGTGTCCTAAACATAAGATTAACTTTTGTCCTTCAATCCCGTGAACTTCTCGACAGCCATCAATGTGGTTTTAAAAAAGGATGCTGCACCACAGATCACCTAGTCCGCCTTGAAAATACTGTCAGAGATGCGTTTATACACAGACAACAATGTCTTGCAGTCTTTTTTGACTTAGAAAAGGCATACGACACAACCTGGAGGTTTGGGATTCTGCAAGACCTTGCCGAGCTTGGCGTCCGCGGCAGGATGTTAAATTGCATAAAAGACTTTTTATCCAATCGCTCATTCCATGTGCGCCTAGGCTCGACCTTTTCAAAGAATTTTATTCAGGAAAATGGGGTACCCCAAGGCTGTATTTTAAGTACAACTCTCTTTGTCGTAAAAATGAATTCTATTAGGAAAATAATCCCAAGGTCCATTATGTATTCTGTTTATGTTGACGATCTTCAGATAGCATGTACATCCTCAAACATATCCACTTGCGAAAGACAAATACAGCTAACAATAAATAAACTGGCAACATGGGCAGACAGGAATGGTTTCCAGTTCTCTCCACAGAAAACAGTGGCCTTACTTTTTTCACTGAAACGGGGTCTACAGACAGACCCCACATTATACCTAAACGAAAGCCAGTTACCTTTAAAAACTGAACACAAATTCTTAGGCATAACATTTGACCGAAAACTAACTTTTCTACCTCACATAAATGCCTTGAAAAAGAAAGCTTCTCGATCGCTGAATATACTCAAAGTGCTTTCACACAAACACTGGGGTTCTGACAGGGCAAGCCTTCTACACATCTATCGCTCTGTGGTACGGTCCTGCTTAGACTATGGCTGCCTGGTGTATGGTTCTGCAAGGCCATCCTACTTGAAACGACTAGATCCAGTGCATAATTTGGGGTTGCGTCTTTCCACTGGCGCTTACAGGACGTCGCCCATAAACAGTCTTTATGTCGAAACAAACGAACCATCACTTACAGATAGAAGAAGCATGCTTACATGCTCATACGTCCTAAAAATCCGTTCCCTTCCAAAACACATCTGTTATGAAATAGTTACAAAGTGTCCATCCAGAACAATCTTTAACAACAAACCGCAAACCACCAGGCCACTGCTCTTGCGCTTTGAAGAGATCTGCCAGAATCTCGGCATACTGAACACATTACCCAGCATTGCGCAAAGACGAGGTCCACTGCCTCCATGGTATGATTTTCCTACATTGTGCGATTTCACTCTCACACAGTTCCGCAAAAAGCAAACTCCACAACTCCAAATAGTACAAGAATTTCTGGCACTTGAGGAAAAATACAATGGTTTCACAGCCTTTTATACTGACGGTTCGAAAACGGATACTTATGTAGGAAGTGCAGTGGTGCGAGGGAATTCGGAGACAACAATACGACTTCCACAGTGCGCATCCATCTTCACTGCAGAATGTTACGCAGTATATGTGACCGTAGAAAAAATACTCAGCGAGAACCTCGAAAACGCTATTATTTACACAGACTCTTTAAGTATACTTACAGCCCTCCACTCAAGAAACGCAATCACTCCTATACTTGGTGACATTATACACAACATAGTAACAGCCACAGCTAGAAGACAAAACATTAAACTCTGCTGGGTCCCGAGTCATGTCGGCATAAAAGGCAATGAGCGAGCAGATTTCTGTGCTGCTCAAGCTCGTGGCAAGGAAATAAAAAAAGTAAATATACCCTTGAATGACTGCATGAAATTAGTACAAAGGAAGTTAAGGAAAAAATGGCAATCGGCTTGGAACAGCGAATTGAATAATAAACTACACTTAATAAAGCCGATTTTAGGTGAATTTAAGTCATGTGTGCACCAAGAACGTTTTAAAGAAGTGATTTTATGCCGTCTCAGAATAGGCCACACGCACCTTACGCACAACTTCCTGCTAACAAAACAAGATAAACCTGTTTGCGAAGAATGCGGTGGTGAACTTACAATTAACCACATTTTATTCTCATGTATAAAACTAGAAAAACTAAGAAAAAAGTACTTCACTCAATTTTATCATGAATGCATTCCTTTCCACCCTACATTGCTTTTAGCTGATAATGCCATTGTTAACATACCTTCCATTTTTAGCTTTTTAAAAGCAGCAGGCGTACTTGAAAAGCTGTAATTTTTTTTTAACCACTGGATCGCCTTTATACATGATATACCTCAGCCACTTTCTCATTCTTGA
Organism: Amblyomma americanum; assembly: GCA_030143305.2. NCBI lineage: Eukaryota > Metazoa > Arthropoda > Arachnida > Ixodida > Ixodidae > Amblyomma > Amblyomma americanum. Next base: position 139,439 of record JARKHS020030758.1, on the reverse strand, counting down.
GAAGTAGGCTGAGGCTGTTTATTTGATTGGTTGGGAGCCTCAGGATCCTTGCTAGCCAAGGAAAGTCGCTTAGGCTGCCTGACCATCTTTAAGGCTTTTACCATTAGCCATTTCCAAATTTCTTCCCTTTTATTACTAGGCAGTACAATCTTTTTAAGTCATCTGCACCATCGCCTCTTTTTTATACTCCAAAACATTCTGTAGAAAAGCAATTCTATACCTTGTGCTTGGCGCATGATGGCCTTAGCTGCCTATGTGCCATAAAACCCAACACAACACAACACGCATATGGGCCTTGGACAGAGTGCTCTGATGCGGGAATGGACGTGAAGAAGGTCCAGGGGTGGTTCAACTGCAGCTGTTCTTTCTTCGTGGTCTAGGAGGGCACGAAGCGTGTGCAGATTCTCTTCTCTTTTGAAAAAATGCATATAAGCTTCGCGCAGAAGATTTTCAGCGGCCGAATTTATTGCTTCAGCACTTCAAAGCAATCGTGCATACCGATCCAGTTGAAGCTTACATGAATAACAATAAATGTCCCTGTTAAAAACACAACCGAAATTTTTCTGCCGTCGCAACAAATTTGTTGGAGTATTTTTGACCGTGAACTTGTTAGCGACAACAGAGCTCTGTTGTCGGTAGCAACAGAATTTTCTTCAGTATTGTGCTGTCCTTTGTAATGGCGACAGAGCTACAGAAAATGCAACAATGCTGCACAAAATCCTCGTTATGAAAAACATCTGCAGTATTTTGGGCCCGATTCTGTCGTGATTTTTTCGACTGGGGTCAACCTTGCGAAAAAAAAAATAGCGACAGAAGTGGGTCGACTGGGGTCAACCTTCCAACTCGACAGCGGCGGTAGCGTTTCGATGGAGGCGAAACGCAAAAGGCGCCCGCGTGCTGTGCGATGTCAGTGCACGTTAAAGATCCCCAGGTGGTCGACATTATTCCGGAGCCCTCCACTACGGCATCTCTTTCTTCCTTTCTTCTTTCACTCCCTCCTTTATCCCTTCCCTCACGGCGCGGTTCAGGTGTCCGCCGAGATAAGTGAAAGAGATACTGCGCCGAAAATCAATTATCAATTTTTTTTCAACCTTGCCTTTACAAGCGCCACTGTGAACAGATCATTTTTGTAACCTACAGTGCAAGCATGGAGGCGTAGGTCGCATGTGATCCATATTAACCAGAAGGGCTGTGTAGAATACAAATGGATAGAGGTTGAAGAGAAGAACACAGGCTGGATATAATACGTGATCTTATACTGGAGCTGCCGTGAGATGAAAAACACAAGCTTAGGAGAGGTTCGGTAACCCGCCAGCCATCGCAAGCGCGATCAGGGCGAATCCATTTTTGCAGTAGTATAGCAGCCACAGTTTCGTCGGCTCATCCTCAATATTTTTTTATTGCCAAATAGCTGCTACACCTTCAGCAGTAATCTCATCCACGTCATCTTATCGTTTTGAAAGTGCTTTTCTTTTTTTTTCATCTTCGCCGCAATGTTTACCTTGAAAACATACCGGAGGTGGGTGTTTGCTTTGATCTGGCCTGCTTTCAAGGCTCCAGCGGGCATACCTATATATATACCCATTGGCTTCCATATCTGCACTCCTGGGCTGAGCTTTTGCAACATCTCGCCAACAAAGGATAACAATTGTTAACTTTTTTTTATGGAGTGTTGACACAAGCGTGGATTGCGGTGTTGGCGAAAGGTATGAGCTAGATGGTTTTTTGAAGCTCTGTTGTGGCCTTTATCATGAGCTCCCCTCCTTCAGCTTTTTTTTAATTTTTATCAGTTTCCCCTTACTGTCATTACAGCTGAGTGTGCCTGCACACTGTGTTCTGACGTTTTTTTTTGCTCGCCGACCGTTTTTTTTCTTTAAATTTTGTGTTTGTGCTCTGCTGTCGACAATTTTTTTTTGGCGTCAAAGACTTATAGATCCTGCAACGAACCTTGTCAGAAATAAGAATTCAATGAAACTACTATTTCAGGGGCAGCATCAGTCATTAGCAAACTCAAACAAACCAACAAACAAAAATGAAAAATGCCAAGGGATGAAAAGCACGAAAACAAACCAAGTTGTTTGGTTTTTGTTGTGCATGGCATACCGGTTTATGTTACCGCATGTGCAGAAATTGCATAGCTCTCTTGTAATATGTCGTAATATTGTAATATAATATTATCTGCGGACAGTAAAGTTTAATTACTTGTAGCAGCAACTACTTGTCATGCTTTTTGTGAGCTAAGGCGCCCGTCTGTGCCTAAGAATGCTACGTTCTATACAGAGCGGTTGGCGTTAGAGCGGGCCAATATTTCTTTCTAAAAGTCCTGTCCCTGTCATGATCCAAAACATCCATTGCTGCTTGTTCCTGTTTTAGCATCTAAAGCAGCATTTTCTCTCATCGCTTTTACAGCCAAAGCAAAGGGAACATCAGATAGAAGCAATGAAATTCTTGCACTTCGTCAGTAGTCGCCGCAGACTTCCAGAATTGCGGCAGAATTGCAGAAGAGAAAAAATCTCCGTTTTGCAGAAAAATTCGCCTTTGCTGCATAATTGAAATATACAACTATAATTGATTTTCGACTAAGGACAATAAAGCTCCATACTCAGCCGCATGCAACGTATCGGTAACAAAATTACAAACTGTTCCATTACTTGCCAGTGTAGAAGTATACAAGACCGGAAGAATTTTGAGCCCTTCTTCGTTCAGAATTAGCATTTGCAATCAGTGATCTTCCAGCAGGCGGCTTGAAATCTGATTTTGCTTCGATAAATAATGCAAAAAGAGCGTTTTTCTGTTAGCTATATCAATTCCACGAATAATTGATACAGTTCTGGGAGCATAAGTCATTACTGTTGACAATTTTGCAAAGTTTACCGTAGGTAAGCTCAAGAATAATATTATAAGGTTAAAGAAACCCCTACAGAATTTTTCGATTAGGGTTAGGTCACAGAAACGAAAATAGCCAAACTCACGACGCAGCTCATAGAAAATTAATCGGCACACACGAGCCCGCTTTACCCGTACAAGGCTGTATGCACAGTTATTGAACCATACCTCCGACACCAGTCGCGAAAGGCTTCTTCGCAACAGGACCTCCACGAAAGACCTGCTCTTGGCAGATCCTTCCCCAAAGACCTTTTCTTTCCCGTACTCCGAGAAAGGTCTCTCCACTCGTTGCATCGAAGCGCCGTCCTCAAGAGAGCCGACAGTTTAATCCTGATTTTCAGGCCGCCTTCAAAACCATGCTCGCGGGCTTCGCTCGAAATCTCTCCGGTGCGGGCTTTTTTTCTTTTTTCCGACCTTTCCTGCGACAAAACGCTCCCGAACGCCTCGAAATGAAGAAAAAAATAATGCGGCATCCATCTCTAACCTCTTCCCGGTTTAAGGAGAAGAGGACAAACTTCGCCAAAAGGTGGTCCCTGCAGGAGTGCTCACAGCACGCGTGCACGGCTCGAGGAACAGCAAGAATAAGTGGCTCAAGACTAAAGAAACGGGTATACCGTAAACCCCGAAAATGCGCTCTCCTCGGCCGAGACTTCTTTTATGCTTAGATTCTTGTTACCTGCAGAGTGTTTCTAAGAACTGTGCACTGCTGACGGTGTTGCTTGGCGCGTTGAGACAGTCGCTAGGAAGTCTCGAAAAAGTATTGTTTAAATTCGGCAAAGTTCGCGCCGTCGTATCTGGAAATGATACTGGATGTACAATTGCCACTGAGAGCAATGGTGCTGACAGTACCATCACTACCGTGGTAACATTTTTACGATCGGGTGTCGTTGCCGCTAAAAGTGACGGCATTGGCAGTGCCATTGCTTCCATGGTACCATGGTTATGGAATTGCATTCCTATGTACTTTGATCGGATATGCAAGCCGGGTTTGAGCATAGGGTACTCCTTTGATGAATTCGTTCTAAAGAAGAAAGCTGCTTGCTGGAGAGACAGAAAAAACTAGTCTGGTGGTATGAGGAGATTAGGGTCGGTCCCCGCTCCCGCTTGTCTACGCTTCGTTTATTTTGTCCCGTGAAATGCATTAAACCTCCTAAGACACTTACTTGAGCGAAGTCAATATTGTCGATTAGGTATGTCCTGTGTTGGTGATGGGATCCCCTTGAAGCATGACGAACTCTATTTTTTCGCAATTGACACACTCGCAATGAAAAACCGACTTGAAGGCATATCTCTAGTTTTTTCCCGTTGAATTGTTTTTCTCTTTGGCATTGGTGAGCGCCGCCTTTATTACCAGGGCCGGCAACATGCACAGGTTGCTGGCTATGAGGCCCTGATATCAGAGACAGTAGCACCTAATCGTAGCACTACCGAAGAATGAACCGGGGGAAAAGTTTTCACAGAATGCACTCCATAGATTCTTTGGTGCCAACACGAGTACAATTAGAAAAGTGACGTCTTTCCATCCGGATGTCGTATGCAAGACGTGCGCTGCTTAGATTGATAAGGACAGGGTTAAAAACAAGAAGAACGGTTAAGCACAAGACCGTTACGCACGCGCCTTGCATATGATCATGTTCCAACTAGCCCAATCCTAAGCACTTCTTAACCCAGATGTCGTTGCGCCATTGGACCTTGTCTTGCTTCTGCCCAGCGTCGTCATCTTCAATTCTGGTTCATGATTGACGGTGAACGAATATTTGCTTGCTGAGGCAAAGACGTCGCAGGACAGGCCATACTGGGGAACGCCGATTAAATTTTGACCACGTGGTGTTTTCCCCGGGAAAAGAAATATTTCAGCAAACTTAACGCGTTACGGACGGCACCACGACGCGCACTTGCGTAAAAACTTGTGCAGCTGTCTTCCATCGCCGTTCAGCAATCTTCTGCTTTTGCCCTTAATATTTACCTCCGTCTATTTCCGTCAAAACTACCGGTCTTTAATCCCTCTCTCCTATTGGCCTGTTTTATGTTCTCACAAAACTGCAAATATTTAATATCTCTCTTCGATTTTCCTGTTCCAATTTTTCTGCTCCCTCAGATATACAGGTATAACGTTTATTTGGCCTGTTTTTTCATCCCTATTTTCTTAAACCTACAGGTCTAATTCTTTTTGCCTGCCTGCATTTTCCTATGGCTGGCCAACAGATTGTATCTATATTGCAAGGTTTCCCCCTAAATACCCTAGGTTATAAGGCCACCGAGGCGAATAAGACTGTTGTATATAATTACCATACGCTAATCACTCCAGTTACTGTTGAGTATTCTACTCTGGGTGATAAGCGCATTACATGATTCCATTCTCCTTACACATCAAAAATACATCATTGTATTACAGCCATAGGATCACACCGCTCGGACGTATAAAATTTACCGTAAATACCCTACTCATCTCATGACACACAACCGTAAAAACTTGATGGACCGTTGCGACGTAATAAATGATGAGGATAACGGTAATGCTTTCAGAGAAGACATGCTGACTCTCCATGAATACCCCGCCAATGCGAAGCACCTCACATCGATGGCATACGCGGTGGTTCGGACCTCCGATCGACTTCTGCCATCTCCACGACTTCTGCCTCGCTGTACGGTTTTACTGTCGACGGATGTATACTGTATATCTCTCGCTTCGTCCCCGCAGCCGTCTCGGCGCACTCGCCTTTCACGTTTTCCACTTCTTTTGCCTTGTTTCGCTCTCAGCGAGCACTCGTTTCCCGGGCCAGGTGAGGAAAGCTCTTAGCGATTACTACCTCGTCGACTCAGCAGCGCGGCGGTGCTCGCTGGCCGGGATTCAATTGGGCGTCCGGAGCTCCTTCTTCTTCCCCACTCCCATTGGCGCTGAACGCGCTCCCCTCCAAGGATCTTCCCCTTTTCGCTTCGCCAGTGCCCCCCTCTCCCCCCCCCCCTCAACTCCTTTCTCTGTTAGACTCCCCCCCACCACCCTCAACCCCATTTCCCCCACTCTAGCCCTTGGAGAAAACCAAAAAGAAAGCGCAGACAGTGGAAGACAGCCAGCGATGAGTGGATCCTTCCTTTATACTTTTCTTTTCTGCACATGTGCGAGACGCAGCCAGCATGCATGCGCAGCAGAAAAGAAAAAGCTCTGCCGCGCAAGTGTCACAGCGTGTCCCTTGTCACCGTGTAGGTATACAGGGCTTGTTCTTTTGCGTAAGAAAGTCTACCGTTCGCCGCCAGTCTCGCGTGTCTAATGACATTGTCCCAACAGTGTTGTCGCCTTTTCGTGATGGTAAAAAAGAAATAGAACGAAACGTAAGCTGCCATCAGGCATTTTCCGTAAGTGCAGTGCATACGATGGCGACAACTGAAGTCCATCGTCGTAGTACTGGTCTCATAAATGTCATCTTAACTGTTGTCAGTCTTGTATACCTAGACTGACATCTTGGCGAGTTGGTGCCCGGTGCGGATTTATGAAAAGCAAACAGGGTGAAAATAGATCAAGAAATGAGACCTATGTACTCGGCATAAGCACCTGGGAAATGTATCTTGGTCAGTTTTTGCACTGTGTGCCTATACACCATGCTGGGAGACAGAGATGCTGCGATTAATGCTGGACTATGAAGGTGCCCTTTAATACATTTACACTGTGGCTCCTCATGGCGCTGATGATGATTAAATACTGTTTTATTCAAAGGCCTCGTCAAAACGCGTGAGTCGGGATTTTATTGTCCAGCCGTCCGCAAGAATCATGCAATATGCCTCGCCGGACTCGACCGAGTTATCTTAATGTTCAACGCTGGGTAAGCAATGCTGGATCAGTCCGCAACACATACAGCGCCATAATCGGTGATACTGCGCAGTTTTTAACGTGGAGCCATGAGAGGCGGTTTCTAGGAGCCAGGCTGAAGGGCCAGGCAAGTCCCTGGGCTCGTTATCTCCCCCCTCCCCCCTTCCCAGGTAAGGTGAAGTCTGACTTAGATTGACAAACGCGTCTCCTGGTGTAACATGGTCACTTGACAATGAAAATGGCGGCGCAATATAGAACAACCAGGTGGTTAGCTAAGCCCATCGTTTTGTTCAGTATGCTTTAAAAAACAAAGTGCATTACACCCCTTTCATCAAAGTAGGTTGGGCCCAATGAGATCCCATTCTCATCCCGTCAGCCTGTACAGGACAGACGCAGGTAAATGATCTTGCACCTGCTAAATCGAAAAGCGCGCGTCTTTAGCACACGAAAAGCAACGCCCACCAGTACCTGTCGCTTTGCAGCGTACTGTAATGTGACCTTCCCTTTTTCTGCCCTCACTGAGGTGTTGGCCATTACTTGCTGCCACAGCTAACAAGGGGAAGAAAAGGTAACATTACAGTTCCCCACGTAGTGACGTCCCTTAAAAAAATTTCTTTAGACGGTCTATAGACTGTCCATAGACTTCTGTATATAAAGTCTATAGACTTTCTACAGACAAACCCTAGGTAACAGTCTATAGGCAATAAAATCATATGGACAGTGTATACACAATCTATGGATTTACGGTCATACATTTTTAGTAGACTTCTGTCTATAGACTGGCAGTCTATCGACTATGAATAGACAAAAAGAAATGCCTATAGGAAGACAATAGAGTCTATAACAAGTCTATAGAATGTCTATAGGCCATTTTTATAAGGGGTGTGCGGAGTGACGCGGCCCACAGTCGCGCGCTTTTCGAAAAGGGCGCAGTATATGGAGCAAATTTGTTCGGAAACAGCCTACAGGCACCAGAGGGTTATCACATTTTCGAAATTCCATAAATATGAGTATAATTAAAACGAAATTCTCAAAAAAACTCTCCTGTTCAGGCGAGGACTGTTAGACGATGGCGAAAAGGTGTAGCACTGCTACGGGAACAAAGCTGGAGATAAGGGTGGTATCATGCTAACAGCGAGGCAATAGGAGGCGCTGTGCGCTTATTTCAGGTAATTGGCGAGACTGAGTGGCTATGGCTGAGTTTAGTGGTTGACTGTGCATAGCGCAAACGTTGTCAATATTTACGGTGAAAGCCGTTACTGGGACACCATTCCGTGTGGTCGAGCAAGCCCGTTGCAGTAGTTGCAATAGAAATCCGTATGCCAAAACAAGCCAAGCCAAGACATGGAATAAGAGAAACAAGACGATCGCAATAGCGAAGAAGCAAGAGCCAGAAGCCAGAGCCAAGCCAAGAGCGAAAAGAAGAGGGAAGCAGAAATAAAACGAGAAGAAAAAAGAAGCCGAAGACAAAAGCCAAGTCAGAGAAGAGCAGAAGCCAGGAGACACTTTTACTTATCCTCACAACACGCAGGCTTTAAGAGCATGTGCCCTCCCCACAGCAAAGCGACCGGCTTGCATAATCTTATCAACGACCTTATCCTAGCCTAGCCGAGTCCGCAAAGTTATGCAAGGTCATTGCAAGCGTCATATTATGCTAAGATTGGTTTGGTGGTTTAAGTTTGGCGGTACTGAGTGAACCTTGGTCTAGTTCACTAAAGTCGATTAAGTGCGCTTAGTTGGGTATGTTTAGGGCACTTTTTCATTATATGGTTGCAAAATAACGCAAAAGCATCTTATCTTATCCAAGACGTTGAAACAGCGCAACGCGGAAAGAATAAGAATAAAAAAAAAGAAAAGTCGATGCTATTGCTTAGAACGAGAAAATGTCGAATGAGACATTCTGTTCGCTTGCAGACGTGCACCACGTCGAAGGGCTTGACACGGGGACCCTCCTGAGACCGCAAAAATCAGGAGCTGCAATTCAAGGAGTACCTGGGAGAAGAGGTAAGTTTAAGTCCCCGGCTCTTATGCTAATTACGTGGTCGGCTGAGCAGTGGGGAGTGGACCGACCTCTCACGAGCCAAGTTGGAAAAAAAATTCTTGAAAGATGGTAAGAAAAAAAAAGAACACTCGGCGACATTTCTTTTTTTCTCGTCCGAGAAAAAGCTGAAAGTCGTCGTCTTAACAAGGTTACGCCTCGGCTTACTTGGAGCGAGGGAGATTAGCTTTTATAATGAGAGCCGCGCGGACCGAACCAGGGGCTCCGTTACTCTACACGGCAAAGTAAGGAGCTGTCGCGAAACATGAAACCTGCACGCAAGCGAAAACGGGCATCATTCCTGCTTTAGCGGCACTTAGCTTGAAGAGTGGTGTCACCTAAAGAGACCCTCCTAATTCTTTTCTATTTCTTAACAGAAGGCTTTCAAAATTTGACACCTACGTTTTAGCAAGGAGCGGGACGCCTTGAGCTCATGAACCGAGGTGTTTGGCTAAAGAAATATGTAACAAAAAATGAAGCCTCATCCTAAATTCTTACAAGCAACTTGATTTCTTATAGAGTAATTTGTTTCGTTTCGTTGAAAACAAAAAACTCACAGGACGCTTACGACAATGTAACGCGAGATTCAGCGATAGCTGTTCAGGCCGTTTAGTCACGTGACAACTTGTGTAGTGGTCACGCGATGCACCCCCGCAACAGGCAGGCGGCTGTTCCAAACAGAGCTACCTCTAGGCTTCTGCCTCCCTGGTTGACCCGCCCTCCGGTTACGCCGACGGCGACGAGAAAGCCGGGGCCAGGCGTATAACAGCTATCGCTGTAAAACTTGATGGCACATTTAAGCTCCGCCTTAACGGTATGACGCGATAGCGTTAACGAGTCCCTTCAGCGGACTGGGGCCCTCTTCGAAGACACGGATACTTTTCTTTCTTTCACTATCACGTAACTCTTAACATACCGTTAACAGTACAATGCGATAGCATTAGACTTCCCTCCCGGGCAAATACTCATCTGTCGCCGAGGTTCTGCATACGTGCCCATAGAGGCGGAATTGGTCATTTATTTTGCATTCATAGATCGCAGGAGCACCGCTCCAAACACTGTGGTCCTCCTGGTATCTGTTGGGCATGCCGTCGTCACACTTACCGCTTCGGTGGCTAGACGGCGGCTGTTGCGACGCCATCTTTTTGCGTCCATCTTTCGGCCTCAACGACGGCCACCGATGGAATTCGTCTAAAGGGGCGAGTAAGGCTTTCGCCTAAATAATAAAGATGAGTAATGTATAGAATTGTATACACGTTCAGTAGTGTTTATCCTACTTCGGAAGCAAGTAACACCGCTTACATTCAGTTATGCCTCATGGAAACCTGGCTCGTTTTATACTTATCAATTTATTTCAGAATGCCTTAAGAGCCAAGGTGAAGATTACATAAAGAGGGGGGGGGATAAATGTGAAAAAATAATAAACAACGATAAACCACAGAGATGCGCAGCTATTTGAGCGGCCACAGGCTGGTCATGGCAAATTCGGGTTAGGGTTGCAAGGCCAGGAGTGCGAACAGAATCCTTTCCCTTAAAACAGCAGCTGAACAGCAGCCTTTCCCTTACAAAAATGGACTCTATTGCCTTCCTATAGATATTTATTTTTGTCTATTCATAGTCTATAGGCTGTCTATAGACAGAAGACTACTAAAAGTGTGTGGCCATAAATCTATAGACTCTCTATACACTGTCCTCTAGGGTTTGTCTATAGAGAGTGTGTAGACTTTATAGACAGAAGTCTATGGACAGTCTATAGACAGTCTAAAGAAATTTTTGTAACGGTTTACAGCGGCAGTGTTATAAGGCTACGTTTACGAGAAAGGCGTCGATGTCGTGGACGTAACACACCGTGTGGAACGCTCCACACTGATATGGTTCAGAATGGAGTGCCGCTACCTAAAATGCAATGACCAAGTGCCACTCTGATGTGCCAGAATGCAAATCACTCGTTGGTTCTAATACACTCATCTAACTAATGAAGCCTCCAAGCATTTACTATAGAGCCTATACCCGCGACGCTAGTCGAGTTTAGCGACATAAATTCAGCCACATCCAGAGCTTTTGAACACTCAACTTGGCATCAGCATTTGGTATCATCCCAGGTGTCGCTAAAATAGGGATTACCACCAGGGTAAGCGCTCGAGGAGTTTTATTTGGTGAAGCTTCTCTTCTGTCCAGAGAATTAGAATTTACTGCGTTACCGCCTAAGAATATTGCTCCTCATCTCTTTAAGATCGTTACTTCTCGCTGATTTCTCTGTCAGTAAGCTGCTTAAAGCCGATCGCTTAGTATCGTTGATAGCACTGCTGCTTACCGCCACCACGTTTGCAGTGGAAAAAGGAGAGGCCTAATCCGCACGTTCGCAAATGGTCCTTCACGACTTCGTCTCGACAAGCCCGACGACCTCTTTCAGTGCACTCTCAATATATTTCCTCGGGCACTGATCGTCGCTCAAGTCTAAGAGCTGACCGGTCGTTCCAAGCTTCACGTGAAATATTCAAAGCCGCATGTATACTCTGCCTAGCTCTACAAACACATTCACGCACTAGGAAGGGTCGTTTTGCTATGGTCTCTCCTTTCTTCTGCAGCAGGAATCTCTGACACGAGAAAAATGTACTCGTGCTTGAATTTTTGAACGATAGTTTTTCATATAAAGTGCAGGTGCAAATGAATAAAATCGACTGAGTGCCTTGCAGTGCAAGTTCTTAAATGGACAGTGAAAGCAACTTCCTCCAATTTTTTTAATAATTGATTAAAACTCCATGATTACCGCATTGCTCATGCTCATTATTACTCATGATTTCCGTATGGTTACTTGCGCTTGAATTTTTACCGACAGGTGCGCATCGAAAGTGCAGGTGCAAATGAATATGAACGCGTGAGTGCCTTGAAGTGCAAGTTCTTAAATGGACACTGAAAACAAAATCCTCCAATTTTTTAAAAGATTTATTCTGAGGCTCTTTCTAGGTGTGTTGATGTCTGTCCGGCGGCCAAATGCGCATTTATTTACTGGAAATCCTGTTTTAAAAATTCTCCCGTTACTCGATTCAAATTGGTGACGTCTACACCGAGAAAGAACTCCATGATTACCGTACTGAAGAGAATGGACTTGTGGCCTATTCAGAACAATTTAATTAACCTTTATTTTCTACATTTCACAATGTTGATGGTCTCTCAGGAAAAAAGCTGGAGGAACAGCTTGACGAGGCCTGGGGGCCGGCGGCAGGCAACAGTGAAAGCAGCACAAAAAATTCTCTACAAGATATCTATTGCTATACCTAGAAAAACACGCATTTAATCATACATCTTAAAAAATAAGAGGTGAAGGAAATGTATTAAAAGATCTCAAGGCATTATAAAATGACTAGCTTTAACATGCACACGATATTACAAAAAAAAGCAGGTGCACATGAGAGACGAAACTAACATAGATATGTTTATTGCACGCGGTAGGATTTTACGCTAGGAACAGCAAACACGGGCCAATCTAGAAACAATTCATGAGCACAAAATTTTGCATGTTATTACAACGTTATTACAATAGATAACCTGAGCTTATTTAGTTACACTGGCACTGTATAGCTTAATCACTGCAGAAGGTAAGCAGTTCGGTGGTGTGGAATCAACCATTTTTCAGGGGCACGTGTTTTAGAAATACTGCAGCGTAACGTTGCACCTGAGAGCGTCATTAGAAATTCTTTATACTTTTCATTACCAAAATAAAAAATTGTAGGGGAGACAAAAACTGTAAAAGAAAACTGATATTGATAAGATGATGCTGACGAAATACGTCAGCTGATGGATGTAAATAGGATATATTGTTGGCTCTGGAATCCGCGCCAAAAATGCTGTGTCGATGCACCGTAGTTTGCTCGAGAAATCGGCCGCTGATAGCGTCGCCTGTATTTCATTCTTTAGCTTTTCTTGACTTAAAAACTTCATTTTCTGTGAAAATATGATTTTATGGTATGAATGTGACAATCTATCGAAGCTGGCCAACACTAGTTCGTCTCAGTGTACCTTTAATCTTCGCACAAGTAACCGATCGTCACTGAGCTGTGCGCATCTTACCTTATGGGTTGGAAATCATGGATCCAGAACTTTATCGATATGTCTTTAGCCGTCTCTTCTTCATGCAGCATGCGGAACTCCCGGTGCACGATAGTTTCAAGTTGCTACCTATTCCATATCTCTTATGACGTGCCGCTGATTGACCTTTTGAACTGAGGATATTCAGATCTAAAGAAACTGCTCATTTATACATATTTTACTGCAGTAGTGGCGCTGAGGATCTACAGGCCCCGCAGACGATCCATGTCTAGTCGGGAATACTAACAGCTGTGCTTGCTACTCTTATAAAACTGGTTACACATAATACACGCAGCAGTGCTTAGAAAGCATTGTGCCGTTACCTCGCATGCCGATTTAAGAAATTTCATGGCAAGGGGAGAAGACAGAGTAAAAGCCGATGGCAATTTTCTGGCCATACTTTATTCTTTTCATTAAAATAAATCGACACGCAGCAAAAAGAAAACTGTACAAAGGACCTAAGTGTCAAGTAAAAGAAAGGTCTCCGATTTTCACCTCCCCTCACACCAAAGGGTCGCATCGAAACTCGACCTGCCCCCCCCCCTCTCTCTCTCTCTCTCTCTCTCACTATTGCGCCCGTTTTAGAACTACCCCCAAACCACGTGCTCAAATAATATACATTAACGACAGCACCCACATCCATGTCCCAAATGTCGCGGTCCCTCCTGAAACGCATTAGAGAATTTTAGCACAAACCAAGATTCCTGGATGCGTATACTGCGCACACGCAAAAGGCAGGAGTGCTATCGCACCTGGCCACTCCACAAACTCAGCAGGCACCTGGCTTGCCCTGTACAAGTCTTCGGTAATACTATGCGCACGCTTCACTAAAACTCGCTTTAAATAGGAGGCCAATTTTGGAGGTTCTGATGACGACATGCCAGTCGTGACCTTGTCGCAGGCGCCTTTTGTACCGAATAAAGTCTCTTATACAGCTATACTACTCGACAAGCCTGAACCGCCTTCCAAATGGCCAAAGAAGCTTGAAGTTCATCGAGCCCTCGCTCGAGTTATAAGATTGACCGAGCCGCGGGCTAATGCTATTGGCCGTGTCACTTGGGTCAGCTCGACGTTGAATTGCCTTAGTCGAAAATCCTCTTTGCAAAAAGCCCTTCAACTTCGCGAAACGGATCGATGAATAGCCGGAGGCGAATTGTCCCGGCGCACCGCACAAGAGGTTTAAATTGATCTCACGATGACCCGGCGGCCCCTTCTCCGCAAATCTTTGTTCTCTCTCCGTCCTTTGTAAGGAGACTTTTCGCTCAGGTATAGACCAGACGTCGGCAAAGCTTACGACACGAAATGAACCACAGGATACCGTTATTCCATGACAGAGCACCCGAAGCAGGACAGCACATTTGCTGTCCTCTTGCAGAGAATTTTATTTAAAATTATTAAGGCTCCTTGATAGAAAAATAAACCTCTAATAACAAGAAAAAATCGGCACACTTCACTAGTTCATGCATAAGCAAAAGTGGCATATCTCTCATTACTTTTGTATAGTTTGGCGTTTCACTTATATCAAGAAAAGTCAAAAGAAAAAAAGGATTTCTCGAGGTCCTATAAAAAAAATAAAGTATGTTTCCTTTCTTCCTTGCTTCTTGAAGGAGCTGAAGCTAGAGCCTCTCTTTGATTGATTTATTTATTCTGATTTTACGAAAATATTTTGAACAGAATTTTTTCCCGCTAACGGTGGAGTACAGAGCAAATAGACGGGCTGCACATGTACAACATTCTCGCACAGAAAATTTTGAAAATTTGAAAATTGGCAGACACTGTAATGGAAATATTGGAGGTAAGGGTCCAATGTTCTGATAGGCAGCAAAATTCTTCTTTTAAAATGTTTCCATCAATCGCATCGAACAATTAAGACTTCCATAGAAAACCAATAGGGAACGCTTTTGACGATAGCGAAAACGTTAATAGAATAAAATTACAAGACTGCCGTCGGGTGATCTGCGGATATATTGATTGTTCTAGTGAAACCTTACATTATATGAAAAAAAATTGGGCTCATGAACGGTTTCCCGCTCAAAAATGCTTTGTCCAGAATTGCTGGGGTGTAAGCAGCGAGAAGCATATGCCACAACTGTATGCCTTCAACGACGAGTAGCAAGACGGTTTTGCAAGCCGAGTGCACGGGTATATCCTCTGCTGGGGGCAGCCAGCCGATTTCCCACCCGCACTTAGTGCTTCATCCGCCAAACTTCCTGCGTCCGCGCGATGCGCGCCGTTCCCAGTGACGTCACCGCCAGTCCGCAGCGCCCTCTCTCGACCGCCGTCTCACGCTTTTGCCTCTGTTTCTTTTCTCCCTCCCCCTTTTTTTCTCTTCCATGGTTCCCTCCGGCTACCGTACGACGCAGGCCGCCGGTAGCCCTGGTCTGTCTGGTTTAGTCTCCGCGATCATCAAACCCTGTCCGTCGAAGACCGGAAGTAGACAGGGGAGAATAAGATCTTCCAGCTTCACTCCTGTTCCGGACAGGTGGCGCTGCTTCCTGGACTTGGTGTCGATACCGACACGGATGCCTGGATTGCCCCGGACGGTTCCTGGGCGCGCGGTGGTGTGATGTCCGGACACGGCCGCTGTGCACAGAAGGGGGACACCTAGCGACGCTGAGGGAAGAAATAAGTGACTCGCGTGCTTCGTTTTTACACCGGTGTGGTGTGTGAGCGACTTGTGTGATACCGTTTCTTGTGGACTGTTTCCTTCTGCACGGAGGAATTGTGGTGCTCGGTGACTACTGGCCCGTGTGGGGTTTCGACCGGCGTGTGTTTTGTTCGACTGGACTACGTCTGGTCGGCAGCTGGAGTGTGTTCATTTGTCCGCCGAGAGCACCCTGGAGTCCTAGGGTGAGTTTGTTTTGTCCTTGGCTCTTCTTGGAGGCAAGTTATTCTTCTCTACGCTCCCGAAGAATGGGTTAGAAACTGCTTTGCATACCGCGCAGATGCCAGCGGAAGTTTGGTACAGCTGCTGAACAAATAGGCACAGAGACCATTTGTCGCACCAGGCAGATGCATGAACTTCACGATGTGCATCTGCATCTCACTGAAAGCAATTTAGTAATGATCTATTCGCCTCCAAGTACTCCACGAAAGTTGTAAGATATACTGCCGAAAAAAAACAGATTTCTGGCTGGCTTACATCGCACTGACGAAATAAATAAAGCTCCCAGTATTAAGCTTGCTTTCAGCTATTTTAGCATGGAAAGGTAAGCCTACAAAATAACCACTTTCAATTGACTCGCCCGGAATACAGCGATGTGTATTTTTATGAGAACTGGTATCTCTAATCTGGACTTCGTGAAACAAGGGCCAAATTTTAAAGTGATATGTACGCCACTCTGTTTGGACATAAAGACAAAGAAAGTATAAGGCATTCATGAAAACAAAACAACGTACGCAGTAATATTTTTTTTAGCGTCGGTAAGTGCTGTAAGTTACTGCAAGTATTTTACCACCACTGTTACTATTATTTAATTATGTTAACAGTGGCATAAAAAGTCTGTTTCGGAGCCAATGTCCAGCTACAGTTGTCCGTTAAGCATCCTCAAGCTCATGAAAATCATAATAACGCTAGAGGTATTCTTCTATCAACCTCAAGTTACACTACGTCTGTTGTTGACTGTACTCCGAATATGTTTGTGTGGCAACTGCCTTTAAAATCTTGTTTTTGAATTGCGATACTGCTTGAGCCCTTCCAGATAGGAGTCATCGGCACATTTTGAACAGATTCGAATTACTGCAAATACTACAAATCAACAAAATGCCATGAACGACTTTTGGCGGAGTTCAGAGAAATGCCTGCGAAATATTACAACGTTTAAGGTTTTGGCGCAGGCATTTAAACGCTGAATCAGATGTCAGCTATATAAGCGATGATCTCAGATGTTCGACAGATGTACGCCGCCATCATGGATAATATTCACTTCATCAATGGATGGCATTCGACATTTTATTAAATCTGTTTTGGCACACTTTTTCACCCAAGCCTGTACCCCACTCCATACTGTGCTGTTTCGGTCATCGAGAACGAACAAATGCTGGCAAGCCAAAGCGGGAGACAGCGTCAAACCAGTTCGGTCGACAACCTGTGTATGCATCTGCGCTTCAAACTAGGACTCATTTTCTTGACTATCCAGACATATATCTTTTGGAATGTGCGGTAGTCTTAGGTGTCAGATAATGCGTGGATCCCGTATTCCAGCATTGGACATGGCGTCGACCCTACAGTTCTTTGTGAGGAACGTCTATAATCTATGGCCTTTAGGACACCGACGTTGCAACGTACTCCAAACAACTTTAGTGTGTTTGTGGGCTGATGTGAAACTCGTGCTTTTGAGTCAAATCCTGCCGTTCGCAAAGAACACGGGCGCTCCTAAAACGGCAACATCTTGGTAGCCTGTGCAATCTCTGCCCTCCTGCGTGACGAATTCACGAGAACATTCAGTGCTTCTCGCCGGTTCCCCGTTTTCATAAGTTTTACAGAGTTCTTTGGATAATATAACGAGAGCAGCTAAAAAAGGGGCAGGTGTGGGTTAGCAGGAAGCGAGTGCCATGATCTCTGCAAAACTCATCTTTGTGCTGACTTAGCTCTGATCGCCCTGCAATGTTCCAACTAGAACAAATGGCGAGACGTACTGCATTTGCCTCCGACAAAACTGAAAAAGACTACTGACTTTTTGAGTGTTGCATTTTTTTCATAGCTTTTTTTAATTTTGCCGTAGAATCCGATATGTAAGTGTTAGACAAACCCAGAGGTAATTAGCATTCATGTCAAATCAGCTGTTCTACGCGCAGGAAAAAAAAAACCTCTGCCGCGTTTCTCGTAAGCTTTCCTACGATCTGCAGCTGTTTCAAATGCCAGTCATGTTTTGTGGCGCCTTGCATTCTTTGTGAATATTTACATTACCTTGAGATACAAATTGCGGTTTGTCCACCCATTGTGTCGAGACGGTGAGAGTCGTCACCGAGCTAATAAGTCCAATTCCCACTGTGTCTTCTGCGACCATGTCCAACATCCTCGGACAAAAATTTTGAAAATTGAAAAATTGCAAGATGCTCTTATGGAAATATTGAAGGTAATGGTCCATTCTTCTGATACGTAGTAAAATCTCTGATTTAAAGTGTTTCCATCGTTCACTCCGAACAGTTAAAACTACCATAGAAAACCAATAGGGAACGCTTTGGCTATAGCAAAAACGTTAATAGAAAAAATGCAAGATTGCCATCAGCTGATCTGCGGATATATTGATTGTTACAGCAAATTCTGAGATTATATAAAAAATTTGCGTTCATATATGGTTTCCCGCTCAAAAATGTTCTTGTCCAGAATTGTTGTGCAGGGCCATTTAGTCAGTTTCCTTCTCTCCGTGGAAAAACATGTTTCTCGCTATCCTTCACTAGAGTGCACACTTATCTGTTACTTATCTTTACTTCCTGAAAATTGACTGCTCAGTATTTGTTTGAAGCTTCATAGAGTTTGATATCACTGCGACGGCCAAGTACTCGGGAGATGGAGCGTCTCATACTTCGTAAGAATGACCTCTCTCGACTAGCTCCTTGTCTTGCGTCTATCATACAATTTGTATGATATTGTATTCCATCTGTACGGCAAATCTATGATTTTGTAACGATGAATGACATTCGTACGTCCTTATTATGGCACACGGTATGAGTTTATTGCATCACACAACGTGTTTCGGTGGGGTAAGCGCGAAGTAATGTGCGAAAGCGCATTTTTTTGCAAGTGGACACCACCGCCACGTACCTTAAAGCGCGGTTGAGGTGTCCACTGACCCAGGGAGCCAGTTATGCGCGTCTTCAACTTTTTCATCGCCAGTGCCAATTCACCCAATGTACAGCGGCGGCCTATGCTCCAGTGCTTCGTTCCTCAAGCGAGGTCGACCACGCTAACGCCTATTCCTCTACAGTGCCGTGTTTCTGCCACAACGATGACCTCTCTCGTCTAGCTCCTTGTCTTGCGTCTATGATACAATTTGTATGATATTGTATTCCATCTGTACGACAAATGTATGATTTTGCAACGATGAATGACATTCGTACGACATTATGGCACACTTTATTAGTTTATCGCATCATGCAACGTGTTTCGGTGGGGTAAGCGCGAAGTAATGTGCGAAAGCGCATTTTTTCGCAGGTGGACACCACCGCCACGTACCTTAAAGCGCGGTTGAGGTGTCCACTGACCCAGGGAGCCAGTTATGCGAGTCTTCAACTTTGTCATCGTCAGTGCCAATTTACCCAATGTACGGCGGCGGCCTATGCTCCAGTGCTTCGTTCCTCAAGCGAGGTCGACCACGCTAACGCCTATTGCTCTACAGTGCCGTGTTTCTGCCACAGTGATGTCCTCGCCAACGCATGCAGCGCATATCTCTATGTCACTACCGCCACATAGCTCAAAGCGCGCATATTAGTTTGATACAAGTATTAGTTGAGGAGGAAGACGATGAGAAATGCACAGTGCGAGAGTGTGTTGCAGTTTAACGTGAGGCCTGTTCGTCTGTTCTGATCTGAACTGGCGTCTCGGTGGCCGCGGCAGCCGGTGCGTCTGTCTGGCCGTCTGCAGCGCTGTCTGCGAAAGGAGCGCGGGACGTGAACGAGGAT
This sequence comes from Amblyomma americanum, assembly GCA_030143305.2. NCBI lineage: Eukaryota > Metazoa > Arthropoda > Arachnida > Ixodida > Ixodidae > Amblyomma > Amblyomma americanum. The sequence continues at coordinate 119,997 of JARKHS020030758.1, read as the reverse complement.
GCGACCAATCGGAAAGGCCTTGGAGTGGTGCTTCCGCAGTCGGAGAGCTTTAATGGCTTTCGATGAGCGCTGATTGGCCCGCCGTCGCCCCCTACCGGCCGGCCAGCCAGTCGCTCCCCTGAAGAGGCTCCGGCGCGGAACGCGCGGCTCCGCACGTACGCGCTTTATCACTGCGGCCAGACGAACACTGTGACAAGGAGGTAGGCCTAGAAAGCACCTTGCGGCGGTGATAGGCGGATGGCTCTAAGCAGCCGTTTTGATTTAATATTTGGTAATTATTTATTACGCATCAGTCAACTACAGATCCCTTTAGCTCTAGAGAGGCTAAAGAAAAACTTGTAGGTAGATTAATAATCTTGAGAGTGAAACTGCAAGGAGTGAACATCTGAAGGCGTGAACATCCGCTTGCCAATGTCATTCATGAGGAAAATACAAAGTTGTTGTATCTTACCAGTAATCGACTATGAGACAGAGACTTGGAGTCTAACGAACAAGCTTGAAATCTGCCGTTTACGCAAGATGCGGCGCCCTCTGGGCAGTAGCTGTTTCACTCCCCTCAACCGTGTCATGAGAGGTCGAAAAATGAAAGGAGTGAAAGAACAATGGAAGAAAGAGGTGCCGCAGTGGAGGGCTCCGGAATAATTTCGACCACCTGGGGATGTTTCACGTCCACTGACATCGCACAGCACACGGACGCCTTTGCGTTTCGCCTCCATCGAAACGCGGCCGCCGCCGTCGGGTTCGAACCCGGGTACTCCGGATCAACAGCCGAACGCACTCACCACTGAGCCACCGCTCGTAGTGGAGGGCTCCGGAATATTTTCGAACATATGGGGATGTTTAACGTCCACTCACATCGCACAGCACACGGACGCCTTTGCGTTTCGCCTCCATCAAAACGCGGCCGCCGCCGTCGGGTTCGAACCCGGGTACTCCGGATCAGCAGCCAAACGCCTAACCACTGAGCCACCACGGCGGGTGAAAATGAAAATTAGTTTTTGAGGAAACGAACTGACGCAGTAACTGTCGCACATATCTCGGTGGACAGCCCAACCGCGCCGCAAGGGAAAGGATATAGGAGGGTGCGAAAGAAAAAAAGGAAGAAAGAGGATAAAAATGGGGGTCTTTAACGTGCACGTTAAAGATGGCGCCTTCTGCGTTTCGCCTCCATCGAAACGCAGCCGCCGCGGCCGGGTTCGAGGCCGGGTACTCCGGCTTGGTAGCCGAGCGCTCTAACCACTGAGCCATTGTAGCGGGTAATCTTCGAGAAGCGGGTTTAATGTGCGTGCAGCGCCATGAGGACGTGCAGTAATGATCGCCCAGGTAAGGCGGCTTTCCTTCCCCGTTTCGTTTCTGTGGCCAACTTTAGATCGAGAAGCGCCGCCGGTGAAGCGTCCACAGCGCCTTTCTGCCCCAAGCACTTGGCCAACACTCAGGACGGAAAATGGCTGGAGTCTCGCCACCCGTCATTCTCAGACACAATGTGCAGGCGCACGAACCAATCTAATGCTGGGCGAAAGACGTGCAAAACATCCTTGATGCCGCCGCAAGTGGGATGCTGCCAGCTGCAGCAAGTGGGACGGCGCTGAGGCTGACCTCTCCGACCGCTCTCCGGACAAGGAAAGAAACAAAGAAAAAAATTGGCAGACACACTTCAAGGAGTATAGACACCTAGATTTTTGGTGCGTGTTTTCTTGTTTGCAACATTGCGTAAGGCATTATTACACATGGATTACCGCCTGGTGTTCTCCTACGACTACTGAATAATTGATAATCGCATTTCTTTCTCGTGCTGTTTCGGTTTCAACATCCGATTGAGGACAGTGACGTCATCGTGTGGTTACAGGTCATATGAGACATGAAAAAACTGCAATTTAATTGCTCCTTCAACATTTGTTTTCATTCCGGCTCCGGAGGAAGGCTGGCTTCAGCACTTTAGAGAACTAAAACGATAAAGTAACGATTATATGGACGTTTTTCCATGCCTCACGTGACACAAAAGCAGTCTTTCACGTCACAGCCATCGTTCGACTGTTGAAACCGAAACTGAAACACCATGACAGAAAAAAATTTGATTATAAATTATTTAGCGGTCGTGGGCGAATATCGCATGGTGATAAATGCGTAGTAGTGTCTTCTGCTTCACTGTAGAGAACAAGACATGCCGTCAAATGCGTATCTCCAACTCTGTTTTGGAGCGCATTGAGTTGGCTCGTGCGTTTTCGTAGAATTACACACGCTTTAATGTCATTTGTTCAGTCGCGTTAGTAAATTGTAGCTCAGCGTGACACGGTCAGCTGGGACATTGGGGAAACACGTTATCCTAAAGCTCTATCATGTAGTAAGCACTATAGTTATACGCTAAACACCGTTCTGTTACAGGTTGACGCAGTGCGTGTCCTTTGCAAAGAAAGGGGTGGACACGCTGAAATTGATTCGTGCCACCGCCTTGACATCAAAACCTGAAATAGGGACGTCTACGATCGATGCCGCGTGCGGGGCAACGAAGCGACCGGACAAGTAGAGCGCAGCTAGATTTGCAAGTGGACTGGGCAGCACATCGTGTCCACTCGTGATCGATCGTGAAGTGCTTTAAATGCAGTTTGCCTTGAAGATTTCGTTCATAGATGTGACTCTGACGCATATATGATTTCTCTGTGATTCATGGCTATGCCACACATGACTGGAAGCGCGTAATTTGCAAGCTTTTTTTAGTTTTCTAAACTTTGAAGCAGTCGCAACTATATATGTCATTGTGTCCGCCTCAAATATGACATAACAGAAATGCCTTTGAGCAGAAAGGGATTATAAAATAGGGGGTTCATTATGGATTTCTTATAAATATTAACACAGTCATCGAAAGCAAGGAAAGCATAGGTGAATGATTTAGTCTGTGTGTGTGTGTGTGGGGGGGGGGGGTTGAGTACCAGTGCATGAACAGAGACTTTTAGCATAGCATGTACGGGCCACCGCGACCTCGCTCTGCTACAGCGCAAGCGGCGTTAGATGGCGCCATGTGCGGGTCAGTTGCGTGCCCGCGTACCGCGTCGGAACCAGTCAGCGCATGCGCACTGGCGGCACTTACCGTGTGCCACGCCCCGCCACTGCACATGCGCTGATTGGTCCCGACGCTGCTGGCGAAGGCACTTTTCACTGGAGGCACTGGATAAGTTTTACCCTTGACGGGAACGTAGCGCCATCTGTCGCCTTTAGAGTTTTCTGGTGGGCTAGTCGGTGCTTCTCGTTCATGATTGAAACGCGCGAAAGAACGGAGACAGAGACAAGAAACACGTACACACACAGAGCTCAGACTTCCGACTTTTATTCGAAAACGCTTCGAGGATTCCTTTTTATACGCTCCAAATCACCACATGACACCGACGGGATCCAACATAGCAGATAAGTTTAACAGTTCAGTAGAGCCAATCTGGAGAGCATGCCTGCACACCGTTAACACCTAGACAAAGGGAGAGAGGAAGGTAAAGAGCCTGACGGTTAAACTAAAAATTTAAAGAGAATGAAATATGGAAAACGGCAGGACAGTGTATTACGAGCGAAAACTTGTTAAGCAAAAGGGATGAGACGTGGAACCAACAGTACCAACAGTAAAAGATGAAGGTGCAAGCACTAAAAAGAAGTAAGCAGAAAAGCAATAAAATCGAAACCATATGATTGATACAAAACAAGATTAACAACGAGGCTAAAACCGTGAAACCGAGAGCGAAATATGGAGACAACAATAAACAAAGGTTAAGGCGACGGGAGAATGACAAAGGCTAAAACCAGGCTAAAATCTATGAAGGATGGAAACAACACGTAACAAGAGTAAAGGTGCAGGGTAAAAAGGACAGTTTAAAATATTACTTTCTAAAAACGAGATTTCTTTATCCGAAAACAGGATGGACTGTGTGCTCACACAATTGTCTGCATTCTTTGCGATTATGAAGGCCTCAATTATTTCCCTTTCTGTTTTGGTTCTAGCCGTAGCGAGGAACTTTGTGCTTTCGAGAAGTTGGTGGCAATCCCTATTTTGGCACTTCGTACAATGCAAAGCCAAATTGCCCCTGAGTTGGTAGAGATGGCGATCATGTTCAGCCGCCCTCTCATTGAAACATCGCCCAATTCGGCCGATGTACATCTTTCCACATGATAATGGAACCTGATAGATAACTTCTCTGGCACATTCTGTGCACTCAAGGCTGTGATTTAAGGAGCATCTTTGCTTTCTATCGTCTCTTCATGATAGCACACACTTTAGCGATCTTACACGGCGCCGCAAACACGAGTTGGACGCCGTATCTTCCTGGAACTTTATATTGTGTGACACTCGGTGCACGTAAGGCATGGCACACACTGGTCCTCGTTCTTCGTTCGCTTCGCGGTTCGTATTCTTCATCCTCTGTAGCCAGCTTTGGCTTTCGCGAAAAGCAGAAGTGCTTGTCTACTGATATTTGTATATTTTAGCGCAGGATTCTTTTAAAAGAAACCAAGGCTGTCGAAAGCGGTCCTGAGTCCAACACTAAATCATTCCTGTATTTGCGTCCTCGTCTTTGGCGAGCGCGCAAACATTGCCTTGTGATGACTTTCTTTTCAATTCATGTTTCAAATTTCTGAGTTGTACTCTTTCGCTGAGTTTTTCAATGCCAGTTAAGACTAATAAGAACCTACTACTTCATGCATTTGACGATAAACCGTGCGCCAAGATTCATTCCACCCAGGTCGGCATATTAAATTTTCAGAAGAACAATTATTTATTTAGAAACCTCAGACTTTCCTGTAAACTATCCCTGTTATTTTTCTTCCTGAGTCTATAGAACAGGTCCGCACTGCCTGCACGAAAATAAATGAACCTGTTAACAAATGAAAGAATGATCTCTTTCCCTTTGGTTCCCCAACGGCGAAGAAAGATAGCATGGCCGTCGCAAAATAGAGCCTGCTTTCAAGGATATAATCCGTGCTCGAACAAAACCCTCCCGTTGGGTCGCCAAAGAAAAGCGCCCCAGGCAGGAAAGGAGGAAAAAGGAAGAAAGAAAGAGAAGTAGGGAAGGGAGGAGGCGAAAAAGTATCACGGGAACCTGGAAACAACAAAATGTGCTGCGTAGGGCGGGACATGTCAGCGCCTAAGAATATAAGCGAAAGGCAAGAAATATTGCAAACACTAGAGACGCTACGAAAGAAAAGTTTCTTTTGTCTCCCAGCATTCGGTGGGATTGCGCCGCAGAAACCTCTGTACCGTTTTTCATTTGGGGATATTTGGGGAGAGGTTTGCGCGCGCCCCCCCTACCGAGCGACAGCGCTCCCAAGAACGAGATGCGCCGGGCACGCTTGTTTCGCCTCAAGGTGCGCCGCAGCGCCGCTGCGCGAGTCTGGCGGGAGAGGGCGCATCCGTCGCTTCCCCACGGGCCCAACCCGGGGGCCGTTTTCCCTCGGTTGATCACGGTTGCCCCTGGCAACGGCTGGGTGCGTCCCATGCATTTTTAATCCCTGACGAAAAGGCGGCTAGGGAAGTGGGAGGGGTCGAGAATGGGGAAACAGGGAGAGGGATGCGTCACAACGTTGGCGGAAAGGGAGTTGGCGGGAGTGCGCCGCCAAGCGCGTTACGAGGTGAGGAGTTCGTGTGTGTGCGTTTGTGCGCGCGCTGGCGTGTCGCGGTGGAGAGGGTGGTTTATGAGGGCAGCGGAGTCGGAGCGTTCCGCTCCGGACCCCCCTCCCCCCCCTTCTCGTCGCCAGGTTTTGGCTGGAGTTTGGTTGGCGCTTCGTCGCGGCAACGCGCGCGTTCTGTCCGCCGTCGTGCAGCTTCTCGGGCCACGCTAGATTTACTGCTCACCGCCTCGCTGACGCTCGCTCGCCAGCTCAGGTGCGCCGCTGGAACCGAGCCGTGTTTGCGGCGTAGGCGACGTCGTTGTTCGGGCCGCCGCCGGCGTAATAGCCGTGATTGGAGTTGCATGCAAACGAAGCGAGAAGCGAGCGCTCCGTTTTTCTCCCAGAACTCGTTGGCGCCCCGCTCGCGATTTAATTCTAGAATTCTGCTTTGCGCGGCACAGTCGTTGAAATGCTTTGTGCTGTGGCATTGCTGTGGGTAGCGTATGAGGTCGACGATACAGAAACGGACCGTTCTTGCTTAAATTTACCCCTTTCGGCAATTTTTTTTTCATTTTCATTCCCATTCAGCTTTAACGCGTTTCGGGCTTCTTGTCTGCAGAGACGAGTAAATTAAATGCGCTTGCGCTTCGCTGCGTAGGCCGGGTTTTGAACTTTCGATTCAGGTTCATTCACATCTTTTTTCAGCTCATCGTTTATATTATTTTTGATTGTTTATTTGAATTCAGGAATGAAGTTTAGATTTTGGACTCGAGATCTTCCCCTACCTTACTATCCGTATTTTGCTGCGAACTTTTTGCAGGCACTGCGGAGGTCATTTGAATAGCAGCTTTTGTACCGCAATTTCAGTTATAATGCTCGCAGCCGGTGTATATACTGTATCCGCTTGTCTAAACTGACTGAAATATTTTTTTCTTCGTAGAATCACGTTTATCATTTCATGCTACACTGGGTGATATTGGAGAAGGAAATGCTCTGCAGCCCCCACGACACGTACAGATTGCCTGCAAGGCGTCAAATTCTAACTCGAAAATATGTGTAGCCCAGCGGGCTATATTACAGAAATTATGGTACAAGCCTGCCTTGATGACTACAAACACCTTGTAAGTCTTTAAAAGGTTACGCTAAATAGATGGCCATGTATATGTATGCCACAAACATGGTAACGTAGGCAGGTTGCTAGGTCATGGATGTTGAAGTGAGCTTGGAATAAAAGGTAGTTCAGGAAGTCTTGGATGTCCCCCGCAGGGGGGCGTCTGCAGCTTGCAGGCGTCGCGACGGTGAGTGGCGACACCGCGGGTTCCCGAGCATCCGCAGGGACATCCCCGCAAGGGGATGATGGTGAGCTGTGCATCACCAGGGACCCGAGCACCCGCGCCTCGCCGTGCGTGGCATCGCCGTGTCCGGGGAAAAGGGGATCCTGGTTGTTGAGCCGATGCCGAGCGTTTGGACCATTAAGGCCCCTTGGCAAAGGCAACACACCACTTTGGCCCGAGCTTCCTGCAGACGGCACCTCCGGCCTGACCCGACCGGAGGGAATCGGCAGTCGCCTTTTCCTATCCTCCTCTCCATCTTTCACTTTCCTATCTCTGTCTCACAACTCTCCTATATCCTACTCACTCCTTGGTTTTTCCTGTTTTCCTGGCGGCGAGGGTTAACCTTGTGTGACCAACTACCCTGAGTTGAGTCATATTTGGTTATAGTTGAGGTGTACAGCTGGCGTGGGCAGGACTTGCTTTCAAGTTCCTGTCCCGTCCCCTTGTTGGACTCCGTGGTGGGTGGCTGGCACCATGACCGAATAACTAAATTTTCTTTATGGCTCCCCCCCTTTCAGAACCTGATCGCTCTCTGAAAAGAGGGCGGAACGAAGCAACAGACTTTTTCCCGAAAAAGAAAACAACCTTCCCAAAGTTCCATGTCATACATAGTACAGTAGAAGGAAAACAGGCAAGAATACTATCACCCTTTCTTGTGTCAAAGTGCCTAACAGATGCACTGGGCCCCGGATATAAGCTATCGAAAATGGCCAGTGGCGACTTATTACTAGAAATCCGTGACCATACCCAAAACTCCAAGATCTCAGACATTCTCGCTATTGGAGACATTCCAGTCTCCATAACAGCCCACAGATCCCTCAATACCGTCCGTGGTGTCATTTCAGAAAACGACTTCATTCATCTAACAGAAAAAGAAATGCTAGAAGGTCTCAGCGACCAAGATGTCACAGATGTCTATCGAATTAAAATCCGCAAGGACAACAAAGAAATAGATACTAAACACCTGGTACTCACATTCAGCACAAGCACATTACCCGAAACCATCGAAGTCGGATACCTTAAAGTTAATGTCAGGCACTACATTCCTAACCCACGCAGATGCTTCAACTGTCAGAGATTCGGGCACGGCTCTCAGAGTTGCCGCGGCCGCAAAACCTGTGCGAAATGCGCTTCTAAGGACCACAATTCAGAGGAATGTGACGCAGCACTGCGCTGCGCAAATTGCGAAGGAGACCACGCTGCGTACTCCAGGGCGTGTCCGTCCTGGAAAAAGGAGAAAGAAATTATCACCATAAAGACCAAAGAAAACATTTCATTTAAAGAAGCCAGGAGTCGTTTTGCACTAAACAACACATTCTCGTACACAGCGAAACCAAACTTCGCTGATGTGGTGCGCAGGGGCGTAGCACCACACAGCACTCCGGCACCTGCCGAGGCCACTTCCACCGAGCCTATGGCAGGGCCATCCACGCCCCAGGCAGGGTCAGCGAAAGCTGCCCTGCCATTTTCACAGCAGGGAGCGCCGGTCCATGGGTCGGCATCCCGCAGGACTTCCCCCCGTCAGGGGAGGCCTGAAACTAACACAACCGCGGCTGCGCGGTCCTCCAGCACCTCTGGCGAGGTGATGGATACAACTCCCAGTCCGCCCGCTTTGCAGCGGCGGAACAGCTCTCTTGAGCGAAAAAAAGACAGACCCCTCATAACGGGCCCTGAGCATAAGTAAACGCCTTAGCGTTCTCACCCCAAAAATAAACATGGCTTTCTTAATTCAGTGGAATTGTAGAGGAATTATGCGGAACTACAGCGACGTAACACATATTTTAGGGTCAATGTTACCCACAGTTTTATGTCTTCAGGAGACCAATCTTGGTCCACAACATGTGCATATCCTTAAACATTATAACATTTTTAGACGCGATCGCGAGCAGGCAAATCGACTCTCGGGAGGCGTCGCGATTGTCCTTCAAAGCGGCGTCCCTGCTCAAGAAATCAAACTTTACACAAAACATGATGCAGTTGCAGTTAGCGTCGTTACCTACAAAACAATAACAATTTGCTCTTTATATCTCCCCCCACACATCACATTAACAATACAAGATTTAGAAGGCCTGATCAATGAATTGCCGGAGCCATATCTGGTAGTTGGCGATTTTAACGCTCACTCCCCGTTTTGGGGAAGCGAACGCTGTGACTCTAGGGGCAAAATTATCGAAGATTTTCTACTCTCGAATAATGTCTGTCTTTTAAACACAGGAAAGGCCACATATTGTTGCCCAAGCTCAGCAAAAATGAGCTTCCTTGATTTAGCTTTCACATCACCGTCTCTTTTTACCGATTTTAAATGGGATGTTTTAAATGATCCTCTGGGAAGTGATCACCTACCCACTGTCATCAGGCTCTCGTCTTCCACTCCAGTCATCCCCACAAGACCACGGCGCTGGAAATTTCACCTCGCCGACTGGTCACTTTTTACAGAAAGTGCCACTCTAGATAAAGAATTTTCTGAAGACCTCAGCATAGATGAAATTAATGAAAGATTTACCACATGCATAATATCTGCTGCAACACTCGCTATTCCACAAACAACAGGACTCGTACAGAAGAAACACAAAGTATGGTGGACAGAAGAATGTACATTTGCAAAAAAACAGCAAAATAAAGCATGGGGCACCCTGCGCCGGTACCCCACTGCAGAGAACTTACTCATTTTTAAAAGGGCCAAGGCGAGAGCGCGGTACGTGCGCAGGAATGCTGAGAAAACCTCCTGGCAGAAATATGTGTCCTCTATAAATAGTTCAATACCATCAAAGAAAATGTGGGACAAAGTTCGTAAATTCACTGGTGACCATACTTCCTTCACACTTCCGCTTTTGACAACACCCGGTACACAAACATCGTTGGAAGAACAGGCCAATTTATTGGGCGAGCACTTTGCTGAAGTCTCAAGGTCATCCCACTACACAAGCACATTCCAGAAACACAAAGCTATAGCTGAAAAACAAAAACTTCCATTCGGAACAGGCATGCAGGAAGACTACAACCAGCCCATTACACTCCAGGAATTAAATAGAGTATTATCTTCCGGTAAAAAGACAGCACCAGGCCCAGACAATGTGCATTACAATATGCTTGCCCATCTCTCTGATACAGCCGTACAGGCACTGTTAAAATTCTTCAATAAAATATGGATGACTGGCAGAATACCTGAGGAGTGGAAGAAAGCAGTAATAGTACCTTTTCTGAAACCCGGAAAATCACCAACAAGTCCTGACAATTACAGACCAATAGCCCTCACCAGCTGCATTGCTAAATCTTTTGAAAGTGTAATAAACATTAGACTCACCTTTGTACTCGAATCTCGGCAGCTATTAGATGTTCATCAATGTGGATTCAGAAAAGCATGCTCAACCACCGATCACCTTGTCCGCCTAGAGAACACCATACGGGAGGCGTTCATCCACAAGCAGCAGTGTATCGGGGTCTTCTTCGACATGGAGAAGGCATACGATACCACGTGGAAGTTCGGCATCCTCCGCGACCTAGCAGAGCTAGGTATCCGAGGCAGGATGCTGAACTGCTTAAACGACTTCCTGGCTAACCGCACATTTAGGGTCCGCCTAGGAACAACTCTCTCCATGACTTTCACCCAAGAGAATGGCGTACCCCAAGGTTGCATTCTAAGCCCGACACTCTTCGTAGTAAAAATGAATTCGTTAGCCAAAGTAATACCCAAGTCCATAATGTATTCGGTTTATGTAGATGACCTACAGATAGCATGCACCTCCTCCAGCATATCGTCCTGCGAGAGACAAATACAAATCACACTAAATAAACTAGCTGCTTGGGCAGAGATAAATGGGTTCAAGTTCTCTCCTCAAAAAACAGTAGCTGTTCTGTTCTCATTGCGACGAGGCCTACAATTCAATCCCAACCTATACTTGAATCAAGCCACACTACCAATTAAACCAGAACATAAATTTTTAGGACTCACTTTTGACAAGAAACTCACATTTCTACCACACATTAACAACCTTAAAAAGAAAGCATCCCAAGCCCTCAATGTATTAAAGGTGCTCTCGCGAAAACGGTGGGGGTCCGATAGAACATGCCTATTACACATCTATCGCTCTCTGGTACGCTCCAAGCTGGACTATGGGTGCATAGTATACGGTTCAGCAAGAGCATCCTACTTGAAAAGACTGGACCCTGTTCATAATCTTGGTCTACGACTATCAACTGGAGCATATAGAACATCCCCGGTAAACAGTCTTTATATTGAAGCTAATGAGCCTGCACTAGAGGATAGAAGAGTCACACTGACATGCGCATACGTCCTAAAAACCCGTACTCTTCCTAAACATCTCTGCCATCCCATTGTTACCAAGTGCCCATCCAAAAGATTATTTAACAATAAACCACAATCCATCCGGCCACTAATAATGCGCTTTGAAGATAAATGTGAAGAGTTAGGAGTACTGGATGCCCTGCCGAATATTGCACAAAAATATGAAAATTTACCACCATGGTACAACCTGCCTTCAGTGTGCGACTTCACACTGACACACATACATAAAAAGGAAATGCCACATCAGCTCATACTACAAGAATTCTTTGAACTACAAGAAAAATATGACACCTTCACTGAATTTTACACTGATGGGTCAAAAACAGAAAGTCATGTTGGATGTGCAGTAATTCAAGACAAAAATGAAAAAATGATACGACTGCCACAGTATGCATCGGTTTTTACTGCCGAGAGTTATGCAGTCTTTGTAGCCGTAGACCAAATAGTAAAAGAAAACATTAAAAATAGCGTCATTTACACCGATTCACTGAGTATGCTCAAAGCGCTGCACTGTAGAAACGCCGCTGAACCCATTATAGGAAACATCATACATAACATAATTAAAATAAAAAAACAAAATCATAACATTATATTCTGCTGGGTGCCCAGCCATGTTGGAATTGTAGGTAATGAGAGAGCAGATGCATGCGCAGCACAAGCTCGAATTGATCAAATAAAACAAGATAACATACCACACAGAGATTTTTTGAAATTAGTGCACAGTAAACTCAGAATTAAGTGGCAGGCTGCATGGGAAGAACAGGCAAACAACAAACTGCATTCTATAAAACCCGTTTTAGGAGAATGGAAATCATGTAGACATCAAGAACGTTTTACTGAAGTTATTTTATGTCGGCTACGCATTGGGCACACACACCTTACACACAACTTTTTACTGACAAAACAAGACAAACCTCTCTGCGAAATGTGCGGCGATGTACTCACTGTAAACCACATTTTAATTTCATGTAGAAAACTGGAACAACTGAGAAAAAAATATTTTACAACACTCTACAGTGAATACATCCCATTGCACCCCAAGTTGCTTTTAGGTGATCAAGCACTGGTTGATCTTTCAAGTATTTTTAAGTTTCTTAATGAAGCCAATGTTTTAAACAAACTATAGGTAAAAAAAGTGTAACATTTAACAAGAACATAACCTTGTGTTTGGCGCATCATAGCCATAGTTGCTTTTGCGCCATTAAAAATCAATATAACTAACTAACTATACACAAACATTTCAAAAGCACAAAACAAAAGTAGAAACACAAAAACTTCCCTTTAGAACATGCATACACGAAGACTACAATCAGGTTATTACAATGCAGGAACTAAACACAGTACTAACATCCGGTAAAACGACAGCACCAGGCCCAGACAATATACATTATGCCATGCTTGCTCACCTCTCTGAGACTGCCATAGAGGCTCTCCTAAAATTTTTCAATAAAATATGGATAAGTGGAGAAATCCCCCAAGCATGGAAAGAAGCAATCATAGTACCCTTCCTAAAACCTGGCAAGCCACCAACTACTCCCACCAGTTACAGGCCAATAGCACTCACTAGCTCTATAGCAAAATCATTCGAAAGCATTCTAAACATCAGACTAACCTTCATACTTCAGTCCCGGCAACTTTTAGATATACACCAGTGCGGTTTTAAAAAGACATGTTCCACAACCGATCACATCGTTCGCTTTGAGAACACAGTTCGGGAAGCGTTCATCCACAACCAGCACTGTATCGGGGTCTTCTTCGACATGGAAAAGGCTTACGATACCACGTGGAGGTTCGGTATCCTCCGTGACCTAGCGGACCTAGGTATCCGCGGCAGGATGCTGAGCTGTTTGAATGACTTCCTAACCAACCGCACGTTCCGAGTCCGCCTAGGTGCAACCTTCTCCAACACTTTTACACAAGAAACTGGCGTACCCCAGGGGTGCATCCTCAGCACGACCTTATTCATCATCAAAATGAACTCAATAGGAAAAGTAATCCCAAAATCCATAATGTACTCCGTTTACGTAGACGACCTCCAAATAGCATGCACGTCATCCAGCATACCCACCTGTGAGCGACAGATACAAATAACAATAAATAAACTGGCTACCTCGGCAGATAGAAACGGATTTAGATTTTCCCCTCAGAAAACAGTAGCGGTTCTGTTCTCTTTGAGACGAGGCCTACAGGCCAACCCCACAATATATCTAAACCAAACCCAATTACCTGTCAAACAAGAGCATAAATTTCTAGGGATAACTTTCGAGAAAAAGCTCACTTTCTTGCCACATATAAACACCTTAAAGAAAAAAGCTTCCCAAGCCCTCAATGTGCTAAAACTACTGTCAAGAAAACGCTGGGGATCTGATAGGGCATGCCTATTACATATATATCGTTCTCTGGTTCGCTCTAAGTTAGACTATGGGTGCATAGTATATGGCTCAGCAAGACCGTCCTACATAAAACGACTAGATCCTATCCACAATCTTGGTTTAAGGTTGTCTTCTGGTGCTTACAGAACTTCACCAATAGCAAGTCTGTATGTGGAAACGAATGAACCTTCCTTAGAAGATCGAAGAACTGCACTAACTTGTACATACATCCTCAAAATCCTTTCTCACCCCAAACATCTCTGTTACTCAATCGTCACGAAATGCCCATCCAGAATACTCTTCAACAACAAGCCTCACACAATTAAGCCGTTGCTCTTGCGCTTCGAAGAAAAATGCCAAGCACTAAACATACTAAATGAAATTAAAAATATTGCCCCAAGATGCGAAGCGCTACCACCGTGGTACACTCTTCCCACAGTGTGTGACGTCACACTAACACGCCTCAGGAAAACTTGTACACCACACGACCAGATAATACAAGAATATCTAGCACTACAAGAAAAATACAGAAATTACACTCCATTTTATACTGACGGGTCAAAAACTCATGCTCATGTAGGAAGCGCAGTAATACAAGGAAAAAATGAAAATGCAGTACGACTTCCCTCATGTGCTACAGTTTTCACCGCGGAGTGTTATGCTATTAGTGTTGCGGTGCAGAAAATAACAAATGAAAACATCAAAAACAGCATCATCTATACAGATTCACTGAGCGTCCTTAGAGCATTAAACTCTAAAAACGCCACGGAGCCACTGATTGGAAGCATCATACATAATATAGTAAAGGTCACAACACAAAAACATGTTATAAAATTGTGCTGGGTTCCCAGTCACGTTGGCATTCAGGACAATGAGAGAGCCGACATGTCTGCTGCACAAACCAGAACCATGGAAATAAAACATGTGAATTTGCCTCCTAGGGATTACATGAAGTTAGTGCATAGCAGACTAAGAGACAAGTGGCAAGCTTCTTGGGAAAATGAAGGACACAACAAGCTGCATACCATAAAGCCCATTATAAAAGAATGGAAATCATGCCACCATAAAGAGCGTTTTATCGAAGTAATTTTATGTCGTTTACGCATAGGTCACACACACATCACCCATAACTTCTTAACAAAAAAAGACAAACCTGTGTGTGAAATGTGTGGTGAAGAGCTCAAAGTAAATCACATTTTAATTTCTTGTTCGCATCTCGAAGAACTTAGACAAAAAGTTTTTACGGTATTTTACAATGAACACATTCCATTTCATCCCGCATTGCTTTTAGGCGAGCAAACACTCGTCGAATTTTCACTTGTTTGTAAGTTTCTAAAGAAAGCCAGTGTTTTAAATCTATTATAATGTAACCTCTGTACACTTGACATAGCATCATCTAATCTTGTGTTTGGCGCATGATAGCCATAGTTGCTTATGCGCCATAAAACCCCATACAACAACAAACAACAATAATTTTATGTCGTTTACGCATAGGTCACACACACATCACCCATAACTTCTTATTAACAAAAAAAGACAAACCTGTGTGTGAAATGTGTGGTGAAGAGCTCACAGTAAATCACATTTTAATTTCTTGTTCGCATCTCGAAGAACTTAGACAAAAAGTTTTTACGGTATTTTACAATGAACACATTCCATTTCATCCCGCATTGCTTTTAGGCGAGCAAACACTCGTCGAATTTTCACTTGTTTGTAAGTTTCTAAAGAAAGCCAGTGTTTTAAATCTATTATAATGTAACCTCTGTACACTTGACATAGCATCATCAAACCTTGTGTTTGGCGCATGATAGCCATAGTTGCTTATGCGCCATAAAACCCCATACAACAACAACAACATTTTATGACGCACCTCATCCATTATCCCAGTCCTGAGAAGAAGGCTGATGTCTGCATTCGATTTGATGGGCTCCTCGGAGTCCTTGTCCGGACAAGGACTTTCGCTGAGGACATCCAATTTTTGAAATAAATTATACCATGTGTTTGGCGCATGATAGCCTAAGTTGCTTATGCGCCATAAAACCCAATACAATACAATACAATTCTGTGTGTATTTGTTCTCACTTATGCGAGAAAAAATCAGACATTTGATAAGCCCCATCTTGAGTCATCGATCTAATATCGTGGGTGACATTTGAGCATAACATATTTATTGCGTCTGCGCATGTATTACTAGACCCTGCTGTTAAGCAGGCCCCGCAAATAACTTACCATGAAATACAGAAAAGGGAAAGCGGTTCACTGAATGTACCCTGAACGGGCACGAGCTCAAAGTTGAACTTGTAGTGAGGTCCGGGGTTCCAGTTAAAAACAAGGTTTGGTGGTTTTCGTATATACCCGGAAATTACTGGCCACTAAAACTGCTTTCGATTTGACAGAAAACTGACAGATCTGGATTTGACAGAATGAAGTTTATCCAGGAAATGTCAAATATAGTGCTCTTACATTCTGACGCATTTTGCGAGCAGAGCTCAAAGCATGTCATACTGCGACAAACTTTCTTGCAAAGGACAAAATAACAGGGCTAAACATGCATGCGGCTTTCGATCATTCAGCTTAAAGCAGTCCACATTTACACCCATTAACCAGGGCGATATTGCGGAGAAATGCTACGATGCATGCTCCGGGACTAATCCGTTAATGGACCTCGTCCCAAGAGTGACCAGCGCATGCACAGACGTTGAGATCATAAGGCGAGAGGGAACCGGGCTTTGAAGAGTTGTTTAGTTGTATACTTTTTGACAGTGCTATAACGCTGCGGCTGTGATTTGGGGCAGAACTGAGAAACGAAATATTGTAACTGAACTTAAGTATATGGTGGCCAGTCATTCGATTGACGGAAGAAGATCATAAACTAGAATTTCAAAATTGTAAACTCGGAATTACTTCGAACGCCGCATGAACAGGAGGAATTATTTGCTCTAGGTTATGAATGTTAATGTCCATGTCAGTCGTTTTCCGGGGGGGGGGGGGGGGGGTTCTTGGAATATTGGGCCTATTATTTCAGGGAAGTTGATGAATCGTTACTGTTCTGGAGTATGCGCGTCCTGTAGAATAGTCTGCATACTTTCTCGAATGCGGTAGCTTTTCTTCCATCCACAGCCACCACCAATAGGGCATCACTACTGCGGCAAGAAGCTTACTGGAGATGAGAACGCAAACGATGCTGGTTGCATCTCTGCATAAAACTTACTCGTACCTACGTAGCGTTTTTTAAACTTAAGTTGTTGACATGTTCTTGTTGTATTGTATATTAGAGCTCCGCCAAACGGTCGCTTTACAGACTGAACCTAATAAGTGAAGCCCGAAAGAGTGGAAATGCTGTGTTCCTGAACAAAAAAAAATGTCCAGTAATATCGGAATTTCACGAAAAAAATTTCTTTCAACAGGCTTCTCCCTAACTGCCCGAGAATAAACTTCTAGAACAACAACAACAGGTAAAACTGAAATCTATAACAGATTTCTAGGGGCGGCCGCAACCAACATGCTACCCTTAAAACCGTCCTCGTTATTGAGGCAAATTCTTCGGACCATCATGAATAAAGTTACGCTCTCAAGATAAGTAAGACCTTGCGCAGAGGCGTTATTTCAAGAAACGCAGGCTCCTAAACACAGCCGAGCGGTGTCCTAAATGGCAAGCGGATATCACAGAAAGTGATTCATGAAAATGCTCTTTAATGTAGCTCGGCATCGACTCCCCACGTGTGTAGGGCAGCCAACAGGTCATTGGGTAGTTAACCTCCCTAGACAGTAAAAAAGCGAAGTGTTCAGGGTGTAACACTTCTCAAGGGTGCGTTTGCGCACCGCTAATTTTTGTGTAATATTTAGAAGGTTTAGAAGAGAGCGCTGAGCGCATCGACGTGATTACTGCACCCATGCAACCTTAAAGGGTAAAAAGCTGAAAGGTTATTGCACCTATTTCCAACTAGCTCAAACAAAAAACTAGCTAAAAAACCTGTGAATATCACGTGGACATAACAAATTCCACTCCACTGCTAATAGGTGCAGACGTGCCGTAAAAAACTGTCTGGGTGTTATAATTATGTTATAGTCATGTTATAGTTACGTTATGTTGAGTTATGTTATATTTATGTTATAGTCAGGGGTAGCGTAACGCTAGTGCATACGGAAACAGATCGTCGAGACCTTTTTGTAAGAACTGTTTATCTTCGTTCTAAGAGTTCAGACATCACAAAAATGAACAGTCTTCCAAGCAGTCAGCAATTATGCAACTGTAAAACAATATATATGACTCTGCAAACTGGTCAGCAAAAAAGTGCCACTTTACCTATCACGCTCCACTGTATGGGTGCAATAGCCATACTTTGCATCTATTTTAGAAGGGCAATTATGTGAATTATAGACAGTAAAACGCACCGCTAAGGGCGCAAATGTTTCTAAAGTGTCTTATGTCCTTTCTGTGCTCCTATTCTGTCTATGATTTATTGTTAAAGTAGTCTTGAGAACAGGATCATTACGGGTCAAAACTTCCGACGTGATAAGCAGCTGTTTGTTAAAAAAACAAAAAAAGGCAAAAACAGGTGGACGTTATGAACTGCCGTGTCGAATAGTTATAACTTTCTCCCGGTCAAGTAAAGGCAAAATCAAAAAGCTAGGATTCAGCGAACGATGGTTAACATATTCTGAAACTCCTTATCTTATATGAGGATCAGAATGGCAAGACGTGTGTGTGTGCAACCGGGACACGTAGCCGACTCGCGCATTTTGCATGCACAGAAGCGGGCCATTGCTGGAATCGCTGATTGATAGGCCAATTGTCTTTCCCGATTGGCTGCTACCGTTGGGCCGTGCATAGAAATATGCGGAGGAAAGTGCTGCTCCGTGGTCGATGTGACCGATCATCCACGAGGACCAGGAGCGCTTGGCACAGAGTTCTTACTCGAAGCCGAAGTTTCTTCGTGTCGAGACCGTTATTCAGCGTGCTCCGCCTCTTCCATCATTTGTGACGCGTTGTGAGTAGCGGACATCGGGCCTCCCGAACTGGTGAAGAAAGAGCTTCTAGGAATCATTAACTCGCTTCACTGTTCCACTCCATTCTCAGGGACGGAGAAGAGACACGCTAAGGTCGCTCTGAGAACTTACTCTTGTGGGTTACTGACACCACTTTCTCCAAGAGGTCGGTTGAAGGGTGCTCTAGAAGCAGCGTATCGCTTCGTTTTCTTTTTTTTTGTTTTCGTTGTCTGAGGCTTTCCTTCGTTTTCCGAAATGCTGGAGCACCAAGTACGCGTTGACGGAGGGACCTTGATTAAGACATGTGCTCAATATATGTTGTATACAGCAGCGATGGACAAGTGGATGAGCATCCGCCTCGCATGCGGGAGGTGCGGGGTTCGATTCCCTGTCTTGCCGGGTACCCACCGTGATACAATGGGTACAGGCTTTCCCCTGGCCTGGTGCTCGGCTTATTTAGGGTGAAATGCTCGGGAAATGGGGCATTGACACCACCTTATTAGAGGAACAATAAAAAGGGTGAAAAGGGTAGGGTCCCCCAAGAGGGAAACAAAATAAAGACCCCAGAACCGGGGATCCCTAGCCAAGCGTGTGAGAGGGGAGCATTGGTGTTGATTTGTCTCTTCTCGGTGCCCTGTCCGGGAACTGTGGTGTAAGGCGGATGGCCGCCACTTTGTGGCCAGACATGGACACCATTGGCTAGCGGGCCTCCTTTGAAGGGTGTTCTCCGCTTTCTTCTGGATTATTTCTTTCTTTTCAATGGTTTAATATTGCCACAGGGCATGAAATGGGCTGGTTATGTGAATGGAAAAGGTCAGCCAACGTTATGAAGTCTAGCAGAAACTGGTGATGCCCTCCATGCATCTGCTATTACTGCCCTTCCGACCGCGGCGGCTGAGTTTTTATGGAGGCAGAACGCTAAGGCGCCCGCGTGCTGTGCGATGTCAGTGCACGTTAAAGACACCCAGGTGGTCGAAATTATTCCGGCGCCCTCCACTACGGCACCTCTTTCTTCCTTTCTTCTTTCACTCCCCCCTTTATCCCTTCCCTTACGGCGCGGTTCAGGTGTCCGCCGAGAGAAGTGAGACAGATACTGCGCCATTTCCTTTCCCCAAAAAACCTATGAGCTTCCATTTATGTTTTGTCCTCTGGAAGAATGACCAATCCATGTATAAGAGCTACAGACTGTAAATGAAGTGAGTGGAAACTTTCACCTTTCACTGATTACATGAAAGCGAAAGCAGCACGCTGGTTTTCAAATGATTTGCAGCGCTGCGGATGCTATTATGCATTTTCGCAAATTTCAGGTCAGTGTCCGCTGTCCCAATAATCGAAGTGATCAGAGGCTTGTTTTTTGTCACTTAATGACTATACGAGCGCCGTCTCACGTGATCTGGCAGCAATAGGCGCAGAACTTCCTCAATGCATGCCAGAAATGCTCTAAATAACACATTAGGGTATTTAAGCTGTCACTTCTCCAGCATGTTAACTGATGAACTGTCTGCGCAGTACCACTCCACGCATTTATGTGCGCTAGAATTTACGCTGCAGTCCAGAAGTCCCAGGTTCAAATCCGAGTCGTGTACGCCTTTTATATTTATATCTTTTTTACACTATTGTCATCTACAAGAATTCTATAACCAACTGCAGAGACTCCTACGCTGTAGTAATGGGAAGAAAGCTTGCACACAATTTCTCACAGCAGCAGCGCCTTACGGTTGTGTGGAACAGCGCTGTATTCCAGGAACTTCGCTGACGTGCCTATATAGAGTGAAATAATGGCTGAAAACGAGAAAAAGAAATATTTAACAGCATTCAAATAAAAGTTTGCTGAATTGAGCTCCTGATGGCTACTTCTGAGCAGCAGCCGTAAATTCTACTGAGAAATTGCTGGCTTCTTCAAATTTTTCTCCGTGACTGTATGAAATCGTTAACTGCTATGAACGATAAACGCTATGAAACGATAAACTACAGGTCACACCAACAAGTGGTTGTTTTCTTGAGCGAATTAAGAGGATGCTTAAGCTACAGCGTAAGAGTGGACGTTATAGCCCTGCTAGTTTTTTTCTTTCAAATGAGGAGTTAGGCATCAGTAGGCATTTATAGTTGAATTTCTTTTCGATACTAGCCGCCGCAGTGGCTGAGTGATTATGGCGCTCGGCTGCTGCCCGAAAGACGCGGGTTCGATTCCGGCCGCGGCGGTCGAATTTCGATAGAGGCGAAATTCTAGAGGCCCGTGTACTGTGCGATATCAGTGCACGTTAAAAAATCCCAGGTGGTCCGAAATTTCCGGAGCCCTTCACTACGGCGTCTCTCATAGCCTGAGTCGCTTTGGGGGCGTTAAGCCCCATAAACTAAACCAAGCCAATCTTTTCGATAATATTGCGGTTTCACGAACCGAACGATGGTTGTGGCGCGTAAGATGTGTTTAGGTCACCTGAGGCATGAAAAAAAGCTGCAATAAAAGCGCAGATGTATAGATTTAATTCACCATAACGGTCACGCCAGCCCGCTTTAAGGGCTGGAATGGCAACGAACAGCGGATCAGCTCTTATATTGCAGTTTTCTTTTTGTACTGTTTCCCATCACGTAAGCACTTTTTATTCGCCAAAGCCATCGTTCGGTTGATGAAGCTGAAACAGCATGAACGAGGAAATTCGAAATGATTTTGCAGTCGTGGGCGAAAGCCACGCGGTGATTCATGTATTCTAAAGTCTTAAGCATCATTGCAGAGAAGAACGAATGCAACTATGACGAGGTGTGTATTGCCCTTTAAGGGTCGAATATGGCCCAATAACCATCAACTAGCTTCGCACGGATAGTTTTCGATAGCGACATACTATTCCGACACCGTTCACTATGAAGAAAGTCCCTCTTACTGCTGGAGCAGTGCGAAAAACTTCAGGTGAATGCATGATGCAGCCTTGCTTCTACGAAAGCTGCTATCAAATATAAAGGCACGTCACATCCGTTTTTCTTTCTGATTTAAGCGATCTGTTTAAACACACGTGGCATCCGAAAAACAGCGCCCGCGCGAAATACACGGAGGATCGCTAACGAGATTGGCGATTCCCGCGTCGAAGCGGCAAGATGTGTGGCATGCGCCGTTGCCCGCTCTAGTTTCATTTTATTTCCTTTATTCGTTTGACACTCATTACCGTAGATGTCAAGAGATGGCAGCACCGATGCACTCGCATGGTTATTCCATTGCTGGCACGCCACCTCCGGCGCCGGAAAGCGCCTGTTCTCTCACTCAAAAGGAGAGGAGGAAGCTGAATGTATGTAGATAACAAAACATGATGAAAACAGCGACGCTGCCGGAAGCGCGTTGTCGTCTGCTTCTGGGCTGCTTTTGGGGCGGTGGTTGTATGCGAGGGGGGGGGGGGGGGTGAATTGGCGCAGTCGACAGGACGGAGAACGCGCGTCGCGCCGCCATAAATAAAAAAAAAAACAAATTACACAAATGAGAAACGACCCACAGAGCTTTAATTCAGAAGAAAAAACACCCCAGAACTCAGTTCGAATTGGGAGCGACGTCGGAGCACGTGGTGGTGGTCCATTAAAGCGACTTCCCTTTCGAGTGGAGCGCGCCGCACCGTCTAGGAACGCGCTCGTCTTCTACTTTTAATGGCAGCCTCTTCCCTCCTCAGTGCGTCGTCTGCGTTGCTCTCTCGTCATCCGGTGTCGTTTTTGTCTTCTCCCTTTTTTGCTGCGCGCGTCATCGCTGGTTCAGTCTCGGCTCGGCTCTGTTCTAGGCTTCTTGTTAGCCTCTAGCCGTAGTGGTGCTATAGCTTATTTCCACGGTCGTCCGGTTTCTTCTTTGTATTTTTCGTCTTGCGAGTAAGCCTACCGTCCGTTGGCTCGGGGTGTAGAGTCTTGACTCGACTTCCCAGCCGGCTTCCGAGCCGGCTTCCTCTCTCGCCTCGGCCTCCTCCTCCTCTCACGCTCAGCGCCTGCGCGCTTCGGGAGGTACAAAAAGGATGCGAAGCGCGAGCCAGCGGAGCAAGTGAGAAAGGGTGTTGTGCGCTAGGCGCGGGCGGCCGTGAAGAGACCGAAGCACACAAAAAAAAGAAAGAAAGAAGGAAAGAAAGAGAGAAAAGGAAAGAAGCCGCGGACCGCGCAATCTATCCACTCGCGCCGTCGAGGCTCCCGCCGTTGCCGCGCACGCTGCTGTTCTGCCGTCGGCGTTGCTGCTGCCTTGTGTGTCTGTCGCGTTGTGTCGGCGCTAGCTAGCGCCGAGAGGGCAGCAGAGGAGAGAGCGCTGGGAGTTTTTAATTCCGCAAGGTTGAGAGAAGCTTCGTCGCTGCTTCGGCCCCCGAGGAGTTAGCTCTCCTCCAAGTCTTCCACGTCGTCCACGGTGTTCGTCACCATTTGACGGATTAACGAGAGCCTCCATCGGTGGATTTTGCCGCTCCGATCGGGCTGATCTCTTCTGCAGTGTTGTTTTCTGCTGTCTTTCCTGTTACCTCCACTTTGCTGTGGCTGAAGGCGATATCGTGTCGTGTTGAGGGTGTGTTGCTCAAGACGCCGCGCTTCGATTGACGGAGACGCATCGACAGGTCTTTCACTACGGTGGGCAAGGAGAACGACTTCACTCAGGTCAGATTCCAGTTATACTTTTTAAATTCGTTTTTTTTTTAATTTTTGTGTGGTATATTCACCCTGTGTCCTTAGCAAAATGACACAGGAGGAAACTGCACTTGTTGAGTTTCGCTTTAGGCCAGTGCAGGCCCATGAGTGCAGCGCCATGCATTCACTACATAATTCAACTCTGGAGCTAGCAGTTGTTTGTAAAGACATGAATGTCAGGTAAAAACATGAGCCGGCACCTTAGAAATACTCTTTGAATCGCTTTTGAAACCGAACGGATTGCCCTATTGGCAAGAAATGTACATAAAACAAACGTTTGCCACCACACGTGTATGGTTTCATGAAGCCATGCTTCAAGGAGGGTCTCGTGCCGTCAGTTGCCGCATCTACGCGAATATGTAGCGCCCCTCTTTCGAATAAGACACCTTCGAATTTGAGTTAGGGTGCATAGAGTCGATGCATGTTTTCATCGAAAGTTGGAACTTTCTTGAATTAAGCACCCTATCAACGCAGGGTTCTACGCTTTCGTTACGTACGCCCCGAACCATCTTACGCTTGCGATAAATCTTGCTCGCGTTCAGTTCACTAAGTGGATGAAATGTGTTAACCACGGCTAACGGCTACCCTGAAACGTTGACTGATGGTATATATCTAGCCTGACAGCAAGGGCCACTTAAGCACTGGCCGCATCCCATGAACGGGGCGATGATTTGATGTCCTGAGAAACATCCAGTGCCTTTCTCTTGAACGCTTAAAACTTCAAGCTGTAAGATTAAAGTGGCACGTGCCGAAAGGTGAACTAGAGCTTGACACACGTCATCATAAACGTTGCATCTCTGGCCACGGCTTCTTTCTGGCTAACCTGAAAAGGGAAGAATGCTGAATCTTGCCTAGATTGGTCACCTCTGAAGCGCCGTGCGCTTTGTGGCACGCGGTTTCGATGTTGTCTTCTGCTCCGAAAACTAGCACGCGGATATCGTTAGGCGTAATGATAAAAAAGTCGGCGCTCGGCGCGCGGATTTACACGGGAGATGTCGCTGGAAGTGACCTTCACCTTCCACTATAAAGGGGCTATTGTACCTGGGGGGTCCGTGAAGGAATGTCTCCACCTGGTGTCCTCACGAACTCGTTGTCAGTATCCTCGATCCTCATGGGAATGTCTGCGACCACGTGTAATATTTTGCAGCTTTTAAGAAACCCCTGACGTTACGCTTACTACAGCGAGAGTCTCACAAAGAAGCACAATGTACAAAAGTGTTTCCACGTTGCAAAACCTGCAATTTTGGACATATTACGTGGGGTCATGGTTGTGACCTCTAATGGAACAGAGGGATATCCCGGCCGTATCCTGCGATACACACTTCAGAGAGTATAGGTTCAGGTGATTAGTGAATGTTAGTAACGTGGATAACATCGATAAGCAGGCACAATGTCATATTTGGGGGTGTTTAGGTTTTGGTTTACAAGTGGTCCATAGTAACATCATAAATAGTGGTACATCGTAATAAGAATGTGAAAGTGATGATGGGTATCTGTTATAACCCTGCGTTCATTTGTTTAAGTGCCTGACACTGCGCTCTTATGAAGGTGTCTTTCTTTTGCGCAGTGTATTTAGAAAGGGCTCTTGTTCGAACAAGGTGTAAAGCCTTTCCAAATGATTGGGGATTTGCTGATTTGCCTGTATAGCGCTTTTGAGTCCTTTTGTATGGCTTGTTTGCACGTAATACAGCTTCTTAATGCTTCCGTTGTTAACTGACTGCACTGACGAACGTGGAGTTAATGATCCGCCCGCACGTCGTGGTGCAAGCCTGCGTTAAAGAAGCGTTACGAAATCGATCACACGAACATGCCTGCTATGCTGCCAGTCGTACTGTCACAGGAAATGGATGGTTTTTAGAGAACTTGTGTCCTTGTATCGAGCAAGAGTTCGTTACCAAACGCCCCTGCGGCCCCCTGCACTTTTCGACAACCGTATTGACTCGAATATAACTAACACTCCAACGTTGCTGTTTCGCATCTATGAACATTTCTGTTTAAAAAAAATAAAAAACACGTGAATGACGCTTTCGTATTCGGATCCCTTCAATTTAAGCAACCAAGCAATGATTCGAATACTTGCAATTTTGATAAGAAGAAACTAGATGGTTAAATTCGAGTTGATGCGGTAATTTTACCCTCGCACCTGGGGTGGCAAAGTCTGTGCACGCCAGGCCGCAAACAACTGGGCGGAAACTGGAAACTGAAGCACGTGGAGCCCGGTACAGCTAGCTTTTGATCGCGTTTCCGTTGCCGGCATTTAAGTGGTGCGCAGTTAGGCTGCAGGGGTCTGTGAACGCAGCTTTTAACCTGATCTCTGCCTTTAACAGCCACAGAACGAAGCACATCACTATTATCTTACAGTGTTGTTGTCAATGGTGTCTCTCGGGAAGTGCACAACTCACGCACATCAATTCCTTTCAGTCTATCAGAGCTTGTAAGCCTGTGAATCTCCTGTGATCCACTCACTAAAGTGTGCGCCAGTCTGATAGGACAGCGTCACTGTGAAAAAAAAAAAAAAGCTTAGGAATACATTTGGTCAGGACGGCTCTTGCGAGAGTCGAATCGCTCTAAATTGGCACGCCAGCAAGTGTAGCTGACCAGAGACCTGTATTCCCGCTGATTTTCTTTCTTTTTTTTACACAAAGGGGAGTGTACTCAGTCTAGATTCCCTCCTCGAAAAGAAAAACAAAAAAAATGGAAAAAGAAGGGTCGGTCCGAGGAGATGGACTCTGAGCGTTCGTGCTCTGGAATACGAAGTGGATGGCGATACGTGACGGAATTCTGCCAGTGGTTGATCTTGCCCCCCGAAGGCGAGTAGATCCACCAGGATTACGCTACACTGTTGCGCCGAGCTCGACCGGCATGCGCTTGTCTTCCAGCTGTCTTTACCATTCCACAACTGTACTGTATAGCACGTAGTGAAATTTGTTTATTTACGCACTTTCAATCGAACAAGTATAGTGGAGGTAAATGGTGTAAGAGCAAATATTGATATGAAGAGATTAAAGTATGAACATTACCAGAGTTCAGCCAATGACTACTGTGTAGTTGTGTTGGAAAAGTAGTCTCTAGTTTGCTCTAAACACTTTCCCTCTGGGCAGAAAACTTAGCTGAGATATTGTAGACTACACTGTGCAAGTAAGAATCAATTTTTTTTTGTGCGTGGCAACGGAATGTTCCCTTTAATACTGGAGTTTCCTGTTCGCGCACCATTGAAACAGATGCGAAACAAGAGTTATTTACACTATACATTTCCCCTCGATAATTTCATTAAGGGTGAAAGAAAACACTAGTAAATCCAAAAATAACCACAAAAAAGATGAATATGCCGGCTTCATGCGCGCGCCCATACAAAAAGAAATAAGCAATGACAGAATGTTCAGCGGAAGATTCACAAGGTTTAATTAATAACATAAGTAAAGAAATTCATGGTAGCACAAGCTTAGAAACGGCAGGAACTTCAGTGTTGAAGACATAAAATTAAAATCTCTTGGAATATGAAATAATATAAACATACACTGACTGTGGAAGTCATCACATTTGCGTTATTATGGCTTGATCGCTCTGCAAGTATGCTTAAACCTCTGGGGGTGTAGAGCCCAAGCTTGAAACGGAGTCACATATTGTAAACAAAGTACCGACACCGAAATAACATGTGAGCCCCCAAGAGGTCTCATACGTTTGCGAATAAGTGCAGGAAGTCTCAGTACTTGTGGTTGACGAATTTCGGTGCTTCACTGCTTCCTTATTCCGAGTTTATTTCTTTATACTGGGGGTAATGCTTGGTATTATTCTCGTCATATACGTATACATTTCCGCTACTGCGACCAAAAGCATGCGCACATCATAAACTAACCGTGTTCCTAATTTTGTTTGCTACCGTACTCCGAAAAATTACCACGCATGCTGGATCACTGAACTTGGTGCAGTCGGCCGGAAGATGCTTTTGCAAGGCGTAATTACTCGACTAACCCCCTTGTGTTTCCCGCCTCAGCAGTTATCATTTAAGGCAACCCCAAAGCCAGTGCGGGGTCCTCCTACAGTGGGGCTTCCCCGAATACGCACTCCCATGCGACCACTGGTAAAGAAAAGTGGCGCCCGCCACACTGAGTCAGGTCGACTCCTTTTTCTGCACGCGCCTCCGCTGCGGCGTAACTTCCACCATACGTGCTCCCCGCCCCAAGTGGTTTCCGTTGAGCAGCACCCAATGCAGTGGAAACGACCTTACGACGCATCCCTCAAGGGCTTCCACCACGCACGGAGACGAGTCGCTCCCATTGATCCGCACTTAGCTCTTTAGTCGGTGGCTCGGGTGCCGCCGTTACAGGTGTTCGCCTTCGGGCGCCCCTTGGACCGAGTCACGGGACCACCCTGGTCGGCTTCCTGCGCAAAGCCGGCTGCTCTTGACTAGCCTCAAGCCAGTTGCTTTCGGACAACTGCGCGCCAACTTATCGCTGTAGAGGTGACCGGAGTAGAGGACACCTGCGGAAGATCTATCCCTTTGACTCAGCCCAGGAAGGCGATAGAGAGAGCAGCGCCGTAAATGAACGCCAGACTTCGGCAAGCTGGGAAAACGAGCCAGTGAACGTTGTTGATGTGAAACATACTGACTAGCGCAAACACAGACAGGGACCAAAGTAAGAGTAAGAGACAGGACATTCTCTCTTACTCTTACTTTGGTCCCTGTCTGTGTTTGCGCTAGTCAGTATGTTTCACAGCTGCAACCAACTAGCCCAAATGAAAGCCTTAACGTTGTTGACTCCGCCCAAGGCGGCGCCCAGGACGAAGACCATTTGGTTCGGTCCAAAAAAAGGCGGGAAGACGAGGGGAGAGGCAGTTTAAAAGCGCCCGACACATTCATCCAGCAGCGAATTTCTGAGCAATCTTCTCGGCTTTCAATTTGTTTTGTCTTTGACTGTAACGCTTCAGTTTTGTCAATACGTGAATACAGTTTCCCCTTGGTTCCCCTACTGCTTGTCTACAGCCCACGTTCCTTCCTCAACCGGCACAGAGGCCGCGTTCCTGTACCCGATGACCGGTGAAATACTATACTAGCACGGCGAGTCGTAACACCGGATACCACTTCAGCATTATGGTATCCTGTCGTTCTTGCTTCTGTATGCTATCGTTTTTTGCGCTGAATTCATCTTCTTAAAAGGCTGTGCACCGGCTTGCCCCTCAACGTGTTTTGCCATAGCGTTTTAAAGTTGTATTCGGTGCGTCCACTTTTATTTTGGCTGTGCAAAAGGGGGGTAGGGGAAAAACGCCTTCTGATGTTCATCCGAAAGGAGTTCCAATAGCCTTGTTCATCTAAAGGGCTATTTGTTGTGATCAACCGGAGAAGAGAACAACTTTGTACCATTTTGTGTTTCTGCCATACGTCTAAATGTAGTGCGTTTTGAATGTTATGAATCTGTCGGCAAGTGTTTTTATTTTCATTTTTTTTGCTTGGCCTGCGCTAGTCTTTTTTGTTCAAATGTGCGCCACAGAGCTCACAGTGCCTCTGTATATGTCCCAGCAGCACCACTAACAAAGAATTTACAAAGCAAACTGACAGTTCCTTCTTTAGGCGGCTTTTAACGCAAATCGATCACTTCGCGCAGCTAGAAGAATGTCTAGGCATCTCCCCCGATCTCTTACCCTCAACGTATACGCTACGCAGCTTCTGTTTTGTACACCTAGGTTTGGCGGATTCGCCCCGTCTATCTGATGTCTTCGCGAGCCTGTTATCTGCCGACAGACGTAGACCGTGCTTCTTTTTTGGATTGCCTCCAGAACCGATAGGCGGTCATCAGAGGGGAACGTCTTTATGGAAGTCGGGTCTGGCCCGCGCTCTTCCCGCCTTTGCTTTTTTCGTTGTTTGTTTCTTTATGCGCGCGTAATGCGGTCAAGCCCGCGAGACGGAGTCGTAAATGCCCGGAATGCTTTATGACCTGCAAGAAAGAAGAAGAGAAAAAGCAAGAAAGAAGATACAACGTCAAACAAAGAAACGGACACAGGAAGAAAGAAGGAAGAAGGACAAAAAGAAAGAAGAGAATAGAAAAGGTAAGAAAGAAGAGAAAAAGTAAGGAAAGAAACGAATACACGAAGAAAGGAAGGAAAATAAATAATAAAGAAAGAAAGAAGGAACGAAAGAAAGAAAGGAAGAAAGAATGAAAGGAAGGAAAGGAAGAAAGATAATAGAAGAGAAAAGGTAAGGAGCAAAGAAAAGAATACAGGAAGAAAAGAGTGAATTGGCAGAAAGAAAGAAAGAAGAGAAAGGTAACAAAGAAGGAAGAACCGGAAGAAAGAACGACAGAAGGACAAAAAGAAAGGGAGAAAGGAATAAGAAAAGAAAGGAAGAAAGAAAGAAAGAACTAACGACATATAGGTAGGATGCAACAAGAGCGACCGTGGCTCTGGAAGACGATCAGAGCGGCGCGTCTTTGTCGGCGTTCCGCGACGTCCGCACGGAGGCACGCATGGCTCTGTCAGAGAAACGGCCGTGTACTTGCGCGTGCGGAATGCGGTGATTCCGAGCGCCTGTTCTGTACGCGGCAGCTCTCGCGAGCCCGTAGCGCCTGAGTGACCGTGGTGAATTCCTTAGCAATCAACAAGGCCGCGCTTTCTTCGATGACGAGTTCCGGCTGTGTTTTACTGCGCACGTTGCCGCATGACTCGGTGACGCTCATCCATTCTGCCTTTGGAATGACCTGTTGCAACGGAGCGACCCGTTTTTAAGAGGGAGGAGCAACGGGTGTGTTATTATTCGTCTTATCAATGGAAAGATGTCTAACAACTGGAAATATTGAACTAATGAGCGCGAGCGTTAAATAATTAATGAGTTATTTAATTAACGAATCGAAGCCCGAACGACTGGATGATTTAGTGAAATGACGAATGCGTGGGGAATCCACAGCCCTTACTGGCGAATAAAGAGGCTAATTCAGAAAAACTAATACATTAAACAATAAGGCAGTGAAAACTAATGCATGAATGATTACATAACTTAGTCAATTAATGCTCAAGAGAATCGGTTATGAAATTAAAGAGCGAACTAACAAACAAAAAAACAAACAAATGAATGAATAAATGAAAGAATGAATGAATGAATTGATTGATTGATTGATTGATTGATGTATAAGACATTACAATCCATAATTCAGCCCTTAAACCGCAGCCACCATTGCGGGCAGAGATCTAGCCATTTTCGAGAACCCTCTGATCTCTTTTTATCTTAAGTTACCGCATCCTGGATGACTATTCCAGCGATACGTCTTAAGACTAAACCTAGATTTGCATATTTGTATTATGCGCTTCCTATAGTTCTTTCAAGTATCAGTGTTAATAACGTGACTTTTTGAGACCGATTGTTTTAGTAAATATTCTTTCCTGGTATTTCTCCTTCTTTTTATTAAGCTACTTTTGTGTATAACAGTTTAAGAGATTTTGGTGGTGTTGCTTCCTAACACTGCATCGAATGCTCCTCTTCGACGTGAAATAAAACGTCCTCTAGAAAGAGCGCAGAAGGCCCACAAGAAAGGAAGCGCAAAAAGCAAATATACAACCAATCTAAACGACCAAGGAGACAGGAAATAGTGTTATCGCTTTTGGGCCTTGAAACACTGTGCTGTGGCTTTATCTTTCACATTTTCTCCATCCCCTTCATAACAAGAGGAAGTCCAGGGAGAATACTTCTCTGCTTTAACAGTGTGCCACTCTGCTTTGAGCCTCTTTTATGTCACAACCTATTATCTTCCTCACGACTAAGGAAATTGCGTTACGGGTGTCAAAACAGCTCAGCCATAAATCGCTCTGCTGTGAAAATCAAAATACCTGCGTACCCGCTGTTTAGCTCTTCTCTCCCTCTCGACCACATCAGGAGCGTACGACACCTTTCAAGACTACTCGCTTCTATTCTATCCTTACGCCTGCTCTCAGATAATATTTAATTATTCATGTACGCGCATGTCGAAGCAATATGAAAGGACACATTTTATTAGCTTGCAGGTAGGGGTTACCCATAGTCATCCGTATACGAGTTGTTTCAGGAGAATCCAACACCATTTTTTTTTACTCAGACAAAGCGGCTTTTTGCGTGATAGTAATACCATTGTTAGTAAGGCGACAATTGTGGCTAGTTGGTATTCCATAGCTGGGTGGTACAAACGCGCGGAGTTTTAAAATCAGAAAAGAGACACGACAGGACGAAGCGCAACTATCAACGGAAATTTATTACGGAAAGTGGGAAATATGAAGGAAATGTAATCCATCAAGGAGCATGCGTAAGATCCTTATCCTTCAGTTCGTTATCCTTATCCTTTGAGTTGGTAGTTGCGCTTCGTTCAGTCGTGTCTCGTTTGTGATTGTAAAACTCAGCGCATTTGTGCCACATCTATACCATTGTTAAAACAGAAGTCAGAAAACAGGCGATCATAGTAACTAGTATGATAGTGAACAAGATCATAATAGTAAACTTTTTAACTATTCCAGATAGGTTACTGGTTGCAATTCGAGATTTATTAGTAGTATCCTTTAGTATTAATAATAATAATAATAATAATAATAATAATTATAATTGGTTTTGGGGGAAAGGAAATGGCGCAGTATCTGTCTCATATATCGTTGGACACCTGAACCTTGCCGTAAGGGAAGGGATAAGGGAGGGAGTGAAAGAAGAAAGGAAGAAGGAGCCTTATCAGTTTTTAGTTCTTCAATGCGATCACCCTCACCGCAGTGGATCACCAAATTTGGGGCCATGTCTTTCGCCAGTCGAAAACGGCGCTCCGGCGGAGAGCGCAAATAATAATAATTGGTTTTGGGGTGAAAGGAAATGGCGCAGTATCTGTCTCATATATCGTTGGACACCTGAACCTTGCCGTAAGGGAAGGGATAAGGGAAGGAGTGAAAGAAGAAAGGAAGAAGGAGCCTTATCAGTTTTTAGTTCTTCAATGCGATCACCCTCACCGCAGTGGATCACCAAATTTGGGGCCATGTCTTTCGCCAGTCGAAAACGGCGCTCCGGCGGAGAGCGCAAATAATAATAATTGGTTTTGGGGTGAAAGGAAATGGCGCAGTATCTGTCTCATATATCGTTGGACACCTGAACCTTGCCGTAAGGGAAGGGATAAGGGAGGGAGTGAAAGAAGAAAGGAAGAAGGAGCCTTATCAGTTTTTAGTTCTTCAATGCGATCACCCTCACCGCAGTGGATCACCAAATTTGGGGCCATGTCTTTCGCCAGTCGAAAACGGCGCTCCGGCGGAGAGCGCAAATAATAATAATTGGTTTTGGGGTGAAAGGAAATGGCGCAGTATCTGTCTCATATATCGTTGGACACCTGAACCTTGCCGTAAGGGAAGGGATAAGGGAGGGAGTGAAAGAAGAAAGGAGGAAGGAGCCTTATCAGTTTTTAGTTCTTCAATGCGATCACCCTCACCGCAGTGGATCACCAAATTTGGGGCCATGTCTTTCGCCAGTCGAAAACGGCGCTCCGGCGGAGAGCGCAAATAATAATAATTGGTTTTGGGGTGAAAGGAAATGGCGCAGTATCTGTCTCATTTATCGTTGGACACCTGAACCGCGCCGTAAGGGAAGGGATAAGGGAGGGAGTGAAAGAAGAAAGGAAGAAGAGGTACCGTAGTGGGGGGCTCCGGAATAATTTCGACCACCTGGGGATCTTTAACGTGCACTGACATCGCACAGCACACGGGCGCCTTAGCGTTTTTCCTCCATAAAAACGCAAGCGACGTTCATCAAATCGAGACACTCTGTGGCGACGTACCACGTGACGATATCCGCCCCACCCGCAGTGACGCAGTTTGATAGACGTCGCTTTTTCTCCCCTTGTGAGCGCGGTTTTCGAATGGCGAGAGCGATGGCCCATATTTTTCAAGCCATAGCGGCGACGGTAATCACGATCTCGAAATTCTAAACAAACTGATATGGCTGCCGCTAACGGCTGGTTACATTTCTAACGGCAATCAGGAGCCTATCTGTAACAGTAAAAAAGCTGACTGTTAGAATTTACTTGACCACTTTACTAGTTAACATGATTCGCCTGTTTCCTGACGTCCGCCATCGCTAGTACTATTATGCCGCAAAAAGCTTCTCTTTAAGTGGAAACTATATTTGGGAATTAGCGGCGGGCTTGCCCGGATCACCTCGTTTCTGAAGCGCGTAGCTTTTGTTGAGTGTGAAATATGCCTTTCTCTTTACAGTGTTCGGAGCGGCGCACGAAGAAATTTTGGCTGCCTACATTTCCACCCAATTACACCCACCCTGCACTAAAAGATCCTAAAGTAGACTCCGCATTCTCCAACACAGCAGCAGTAGACTTGGCTGCCTTTATTTTCCCCGCTTGTTTCTCTTGTCTATTTTTTTTTCGCGTAAAGCTCGTTTTTGGAAGTCATCGTTCTTCACTACAACACGAAACGTATCTCAGGGAATCGACGTTGTCGGTTTCGTAACTCGCTTAAAGAGCTTCGCGCCAGAGCAAAATAAAAGCCCCAACAAACCCTTAGAAACAATTTTAGCGCAAAGACAAAGAAGGCTTACACATAGAAGAGTAAAACAATAACGCGGGAAGCGGTTGGATATTATGCGTTTTCTTCCAGCGGCTACAACATAAGCTTAAAACAAAGGGATGTCGACAGACTCAGCTCGCAACGAGATGTGCTGTGCCCGGCTCCGGGAGGTCGTTATATCCAAGCCTGTCCAATTATTGCTGAGCAGGACAATTATCCCAACCCTGTCAAAACAGTGAGGCCGTAATGCGGTCGGCTTTGAAATTCATAACTCCGACGTGTCTCTTGGTTATCATCGTTTTTTTAATCGGGAAACTTCAAGCACAAAACCGCTATAAACAATGAAACGAAGAGTCTATAAAAAGGAGTTATTCCTCCCGAGTCAGCTACCGCTTTTGTCGCGGCAATTAGGACCCTCTCCAGAGCCTGATGTAATTTATTCAGCGGTAGAGGAGCCAGTGCACCGGCTTTCTTCGGTTGGTATTCATATCGTTTTTATTCCTCTTCATTTCATTTTTGCTACATGTCTCCAGCTCTCGGGAAATAATGCGTGTTTATGGATATTTGCGGCTTCCCTGGCAAAGCTTTCTTTCATCCTAATTTTACAAAATTTTACAAAGAGCGCAACAGCTCGGAAGAATCGCCTGTCTTTACCCAATCTGGGCTGGACTCAAAGTAGCTTTCGAGGGGTTCCAGAGGAAGTAATACAGTTTTTAAGCTTAAAGTCAAAGGATATTTTACTCAGCTTCCTGAAGCTACTTTATTTGCTGACCTAAGCAAACTTGAATGAAGTGCTTTAGACTTTAAAATTGAGAACCGGAGTACATCTTTGTTACGAAAAGATGTCTGATGACGCAGTTTTTTTCTTTACTCGGGTTACAACATAGAAACTGCGGGCATTTTGATCTACGCATATCTTATAATTATTCGTTATAACTTCTGCACACTGGTCACTTTTTACATATCTCGAGATCAGCTCACTTAGCTGGGTTTCTTTGCTTTTTCCTTCATTCCTGGCCATTAAGATTTGCCGCTGAGTAGGCTTGATTGGGTTCACCTTGGTACGCACCGTAACGAGACAAAGACAAAAAGAACATGCAGTGCGCTACTTTTGACGTGCACTGCTGCGTTTGTTTTATCTCGCCACTTGTTTCTCCGCAAAGCATTATTCTTTTCACTCGGCCAGTATGCAAGGACGATATGAACGGATATATTCTAAACCCAATGCTTCGTCATTGAAGGTAGATACCAGTAGCATTTTGTTGTGTTCGGCTGGCCTTGTCGTATTCAACCTACGGCATTATGTCATCCCTATTAACATACATTAAGCGATAATTGTTTTATAGATTCTGTGCGCCAAAGTTCCGCCGTGGCCATCATGGCTCGCTGCAATGACGCGATCGTAACGATCTTCGCCAATGCGGTGCGCTTGGATGTGAACCAGAAATATGAGAGTAACGGTAATTTCGCCTTTGGGGGGGGGGGGGGGGTAATCTGTGAAAATGCCGTCGCCGTCCTTAGAAAAATTACTTTAGAGAGTCTGTAGACTGTCCATACACTGTTTATAGACAATCACTAGAGAACAGTGTATAGGCAATACAAATCCTATAGACAGTCTATAGATTCTTGGAGATACACTTTTAGCAGACTTTTGTCTATAGACAGTCTATAGACTTTCTCAAGAGACTCTAAATTCTTTACCCACTGGTTTGTTTGAATTTTAGTACACCTCAGCCACATCCTCATGCCTGAGAAGAAGGCTGAGGCTTTTATTTTGATTGGTTGAGGGCCTCGATATCCTTGCGCAGCCAAGGAAAGCTACTGAGGTTACCCAGCCCTCTTTAAAGCTTTTACTAGTAGCCATTTCTAAAATTTGTGTATGTGTTCACTGGAAAATTTTTCTATAATATTCAACAGACTTTTCCTATACCTTGTTCTTGGCGCATGATGGCCTCAGTTGCCTATGTACCATAATACCCAACACAACACAACACAACGACAGTCTATAGACTATGAATAGACAAAAAGATCTATATAAGAAGGCAATAGAGTCTACAGGAAGTATATATAGACTGTCTATAGACCGTTCTTGTAAGGGCGGAACCGAGAATCATGCTTGAGGATTCGTGCTCGGTAACATGATGCGATTAGCCACTCAGCACCAACGGCGGGCCAGTGTACCTTCAAGGTTGCAGCTTATCAAGGCGTCATATCTACCCTGCGAAGTTCGTTTCCCTCGACTAACGGCCTTCTTTGAAACCTAGAGCAATTTTTTTTCTCCTAGGTACATCTAACCATAGCACTTCTCCCCTGACCAAAGATGTTATTGGTGGTCTCCTACACCGCGCAGTGACCATTTCTACGGTAGGCGTCGTTATACAGGGCGTGCTTTACAGGCCGACAACGATCGAACATAAGTGGCTCGTCTTGGCGTATGGCATGAAGGGGGTTTTCTGTTTTATTTTTGTCCCATTTCATAACGAAACCGTTACGTAATGTTGTCGCATAACTCCGGATGCCAAGGCAACAAGAGTCACGACTCGCTCACTGTATACAGACTCCCCGCTCAGTGCTGCCTGTCTTAGACACCTGATGCAAGCGGCAGGTGAAGGAGGCGCATAGCTTGGCGGAAAGTTTTCAAAAAGCCTGCATAAGCGGCTGTCTTATCGCGGCTCGACTACTCAAAGGGTCCGGCCTCGCAGTGACGGCAAGACCGCAATCGCGATGCCCTGCATCGTGCGACGTTTTTGCGTCGTAAGACATCGTTCGCTCTGGTTTCGTCCTTCGGTTCACTGGTCGCGCATACAGCCCTATGTGCTTGCGTCTGGGCAAAGCTGAGGGGATGAGTATCCGTCGCCATAGTTCCATATCTTTCGAGGGCGATAGGAACATTCGTTCTCGCCTTTCCGAAAGTTAGTATATCAACGAACGCTATAACCCTACAAAAGCTTCTTTAGACAGTCTATAGACTGCCCATAGACTTATGTCTATAAAGGTTATAGACTATAGGCAAACCCTAAAGAACAGTCTATAGGCAATGCAAAT
Source organism: Amblyomma americanum (assembly GCA_030143305.2). Taxonomy (NCBI): domain Eukaryota; kingdom Metazoa; phylum Arthropoda; class Arachnida; order Ixodida; family Ixodidae; genus Amblyomma; species Amblyomma americanum. Next base: position 83,236 of record JARKHS020030758.1, on the reverse strand, counting down.
CCTACAGATAGTCTATAGAAAATCTATAGATTTATGGCCAAACACTTTCAGTAGACATTTGTCTATAGACAGTCGTATAGAGTACGAGTAGGACAAAAAGAAATATCTATAGGAAGGCAATAGAGAGTATAAAAAGTCTATAGTATGTCTATGAACCATTTTTGTACCGGAACGGCAGCACTACACGGCTTTAGAGCGAATCTATGGTGTTTTTCTTTATTTCATCGAAGGCTGTACATGCACAAACGTACCACACCGTGCTATATACATCCCTACATCATACAATACATCGTATAGAATACACATACCTCTATTGTACCCTTACGATATACACACCCTCTACAATATACAGTCGAACCTCGTTATAACGAAACGGTTTATAACGAAATAATGGGTATAACGAAGGAAGATGATTCCCCTTAGAATCTCGGTCAACACGGGCTACAACGAATCTACGGCTAGAACGAAGTAATCATAGGTCCCCTTGAACTTGGATATAACAAGGTTCGACTGTACTTACATACAGCACAGACTAAATGGCAGGGAGTGTACTCCCGACCGCGTATTCCTTCGTGTTCCGTCTTCACACCTTTATGCGAGAGTCCCGGTGCGACACGAGTGATATCTGACAGGCTATTTAGAAAGCGTCCTACCTTCCCCTAGTTTGAGCCACTGTAAGCGCACTCAAGATGCCGGTGGCACTGCTCGAGATAACGCCGGCTTCCAGACTGCCGTCTTTTTATTTATTTTTGCTATTATTGTCCCTCAGTGTAAGGATGTCAAGTTGATAAAGGGCTAACAGGTCAAGTTGATAACGGGCTTCCGCTCCCGGAGACGCTCACCTTGTCGACACTCCATCTCTCGTTTATTCTTTTTTTTATTTTGCGCGTCCCCGTTGTGTGGCCACTGCACAAAGACTGAGCGACAGGGCTGCCCGCATCACCTGCATATATGCATGTCGCCCGAAGTTAGCCTTCGTAACATTTCAGTGCAAGTAATCAGAATACTATCCGTGTATTCGCTCTGAATCATATTCTCCAAGGTCCTCCGTAACAGACCTGTGTGTAAGACTGAACTTTGCGCACTATCCCGAGCAAAAGTAAGAGGCCTTCCCTTCAAGTTCTGATCCGTACCACTCTGCGTGGGGGCGCCACCTGACAGAGAGCACTCCTGATGTTGAGACCAGAGGAGTGGGCCTGTATCGACATCAGATGTGTTTGGCCAGGTGGCGCCTCCACGCATTGTGGCATGGGTCGGAACTTGGAAGAGGGTCTTTTAGTTTTTATCACGATTGTACATGTAGCGACAATAGATCAAGGAACACGTCATGGTCGTTCAGTTAATCATAACTCCATAAGTATCAGCAAAGAGCAGACCAATTTTTTTTTTCATTTTTTGAGCTGTTTTATTTTCTCGTAATAGTTTTCTTAACCATAGGCATATGAGGGTTAAAATGGCAAGCGAAAGAGCCAAGCTGCAGGAGTGGAAGCTCCGATGGTTTTGTGATGTGGTCGGCTGGGGTAAAAGATATGCTGGTAGGCTGGACACCGAAAGAAAAGAGGGCAGAGCGACCACGAAACAGATTGATATGGTGGAGAAGCAGCTTTGGTAAGTACAGTGCCCTACACTTCTTCAAAGACAGCGACTCCACATAGATAATTGATTTGAAGAAAATAGCGCCAGAGCATGCAAACCACGAAAAGACAAGGACGAGACACAAAGCGCTAACTGGTCAACTTTCGCTAAGAAAATATCGCAAAGGATGGGGGCCACACAGGAACCTATGCACACACCCTTGCGCTGCAAAAAAGGCAGGTTGTCAAAACTTGTAAAAGTAGAACGAAGATAAAACTGCAATAATGCGATAAAGTTGTCAACCGACAAACCTGAAGAATTTTGGAAAGAAACGTCACCGTTTGCTTCTATGCATTCCTTTACTGCCGTCAAGAGCTGGTATTGAGGAATCGAATAAAACAAATCTTGTACATCTATGGAAAAACCAAAACCAATATCCTCGGTACTCTGTGAGTATTCAACTACAGCTGTCGAATTTTTTGTGAAGAAGGGATCGTCCATCCGTAGTAATTTAAGTTGCTTTTGCAAGAAAGTACTGACGTTCTTTTGCCAAGAACCTTCTTCACTCACGATAGTCCGGAAAGGTACATCGGGTTTGTGAGTTTTGGCAGTAAAGAAAGCCTTTAGGCTATTACCTCGGCAGTTTTTTATATCTTTAGCGAGAGAATCTAAATTTAAATCCTTGCAGAAGTTGCTGAATTTTGTTTTTACTCTGACAGCACTTTTTTCACCTGTACAAAGTTCTTATTGATTGCCGCGTACGCCTTCTGATCATACAGATGCTTTAGCAGAACAACAAAACCAGTCTCCTTGTCAGCTTGAACCAGCCTAAGCCAGCTTAAGCCACATAGATAAGTAAGCGCAATAAGGAAGAAGATGAAGTGTCTCTGTGGGTGAAAAATACCCAAGAGGAACTTTTCAACTTCAATGCAGAGATAACAAAATTGTGCCTTGCATGAGAATTCAGCGTTCTCTTTTATATTTCTTCCAGGTGTGCGTATTACAACTATTGCACACCGCGTTCTTTTTATCATGACGCTTCGGTCGTTCAAAGCAGAAAAGGCGAATGGCTGAATTGAGGAAAATGTTCCCTTTTATGTAAGGCATCATTGAGAATATATTACCTTGTCGATTATTGCAATTGTTAGAATAGTAAAGCGCTTCTCTATGTCTAGAAATTAGTTTCTCCTCCTCAATTCAGCAATACTATACCCTTCGCATCCACATCGCTTCCACTGTGCTCTGCGTTATCAGATGTCTCCCGTATGAACCTTGTTCCCAGCAGTTTCAGAAGCCGTACATTGCGTGAACCAATAATGGGGTTGAACGCCTATCCAAAAGTCTCTTATTTTTTCCGTGAATCTCATACGCAACCACGTGCCTAGGGAAAATAGGCTGTGATGTACCGAGACAAAGCGTTTGTACTAACCGACGTGTGGGCGTCCGAACCAGCCCGCAAACCTTCATTTCACGTCTAATGTCATTAGGTAGGTCAGTTAGCGGTAGCATCGGCATCCGATCATAAACTCCTCGTAACGGGGCATGTTGGAAAAAGCACGTGGTGTTGCGTAAGGGTAGCGAAGGAATATTAAAAAAACGAACATTGCAACGTGGGTGTCGATGCTAGTTTGATCGCATTTCTCTCGCCCGCGCATGTCATGCCAGGGAAACTGATTCACAAGTTTCGTAACCAAAGCGCGCCGCCGACGCTCAAGGTACTAAACACAGGCCTACCTACCTACGCACATAAACAAAGAAGCACACGCGCCCAACGCACGAGCCTGTCTTGTATTGATATACAACCTACGTTGCTCCATCACCCAGTTGCGACGGATCTTATAGAGTCGCATATTTTGTTGGGATTGAAAATCTTCATGCTATGCACGCTTGATGCGGCAGAAAAGATGCTGGTTGCCGTTTCATCTCCGATACCTCTGACATGTTGCCCTGCAGGGTCGCAGGGCATATGACAAAAAGCAAGGGACGGTGGATAACGTGGGCGGAGACGTGTTTTCACGAGCGATTCTACATCGCAGGACCCGTGCAGATGAAGTTTCGGCATTGCAAGGTTACAAAACATGCCAGTTCCTCGTCGTGGCCTGGGTGTATTTGAATTGCGTGCGTTCGCATCCCTGTGGCCTTTCGATGTGTTGTCGCTGTTGAAGGTAGCGTGGGTCGTTGCTGTTCCTTTCGTCGGTCGTAGCGTTGCATTATTCAGAAGCGAAAGAAAAGGTGGGGGTGTTCGTGCTTCGATATTTCAGCGTCAGGAAAGGCTTTAGGGGTATTGGAGGGCATGTACGTATGGGTGGGGTGGATGTATGAAACAGTCGTTGGTTGCTACTTCGCTGCTGTTTCGTAACGGACTTACTGGGCATCCGCTCCTGTTTGGCAAGGTATGGTATGGTATGTTAAATGATATTATATGGTACGGTACGGTGAGGTACTGCACGGACTGGCAGGCACTGCACGGTAGGGTGCCGTACAGTACGGTGCGATGGGGTACGGTACAGTTCGATTCGGTTCTGTTCGGTATGGCCCGGTAAGGTACGATAAGGCTGGGTATGTGGTACGGTTCGGTTCGGAGCAGTACGGTTTGGGGGTTGGTTTGGTTTGGTCTGGTTTTGTACGGTTCTCGGTACGCTGGGTGTAACGTCTTGAAGCGAGGCGTGTCCACATTTCGCCCATGTGGCTGCAGTGGCCAGAAGACCCGCACACCATGTTTCTTGCCAAAATTGAAATGCACGTTTAGGGATAACAGCGTTCAGGGAACGCAGAATACAGTGACGGAAACTGACCGGAAACGTGCTTTTAAGTTTAGAAAGCAAAATTTTTGCTGGTTTTCTACTCACACTTCGTCTTATACTGGCCTTCAGGCTCCTGCGAACGTTTTTGATTTCCCCTGACTGCCTGCTCTCGGCGACCTTATGGCGTGCTCCTTATTTTCTATCTCACTGCACTGTTAACAAGTCACGTGGAATCACGTGGAAGCACAGTATTTCCCTTTGCCACACGCAACCAAGACATTGCTTTCCCTAAGAGGTTGGCAGCCACTTCGAATGGCCACGCCTGAAGGGCCGGAGTTCGGGCTTCCGCGTTATCTGTCGTTGCGATATGCCGCTGAGGCACGTCGGTGCAACTCATCACGTAGTACGTGTAGTACTCCACGGTCCGTCGAGCATAATCTCGCGTGCCGAGAGCTGCGTGAGGTGTGATATTGCAGCGCCCTGCTGTTGCACGGTCACACGTGAGGGCGGTGGGCCGCGAACGCGATAAGCACGCGGATCATAGACCGGCACCTCCTCGCCTCACGTCGAATCGATGCCGACAACCGAGCCCTGCCTGCGGGGCTAAAAAGAGACTAAGAATAAAGCACTGCTGTAATGGCGAGCCGCGCGCGCGAAAAGAACAAAGTAAAGGACAGTGTTGTAATGGCGAGGCCGGACACGGAGCTCCGGTGTCAGTGAGCGCCTGTCTGCACAGAATGGGTGTACGAATGTGGCAGTGACATAAATCTTTTTGGTGGACAGACGTGCAGCGTGCCACCGTATGCTCGTCTCCGAAGATACGACCCGAAAGAAGTTGACCGTGAAGGTGCCGCAGAAATTCTCGATTCACCGTATTAAGGAGAGCCGAATCAAGCGGAGATACGCTCATTCATTTGAACTTTGTGCATACTACAAATTCAGTCAGTAATCTTATTGATTAGCGGGGCATTTGATTGCTGTGCCAGCTTAGACCTCCTGCTTACTTGAGGATTGAATGAGTTTTCTAAGGTGGAGACGTGTTTATTTATTTTCAATAGTCTACGCTGCGAAATTTTCTTGTGTCTGATCAATCGGTTAACTATAGCGAGATGGTTCGTTGGTTCAGTAACGCGTTGCTATGTTAGTGAAGAGTGAGTTTTTCCTTACCACTAGAGATGTGCGTGGGGTAATGTGCGGACGGACGAAAGAATGTATTGATCAATTGATTGGTCTATTGATTTATTATATATTCACTGATTGATTGGTTAATGAACTGGAGAATTGAGTAATTCTTAAACTTTTGAAGGTTTGATGATGGAGTAATAGATATTTGTATCGAAGGGCTTATTGGTAAGTTGATAGGCGGCTTGACTGATGAATTGATGAACTGACTAGTACATTGGACAGCAGCCGCGGTGGCTCAGTGGTTATGGCGCTCGGCTGCCGACCCGAAAGACGCGGGTTCGATCCCGGCCGCGGCGGTCGAATTTCGATGGAGGCGAAATTCTAGAGGCCCGTGTGCTGTGCGACGTTAGTGCACGTTAAAGAACCCCAGGTAGTCGAAATTTCCGGAGCCCTTCGCTACGGCGTCCCTCATAGCCTTAGTCGCTTTGGGACGTTAAACACCCATAAACCATAGACTAGTACATTGGTGCATCGGCGCCAGACTGCGCACCTCGAGGATGCATTTTACAGTGTGTTACTCTGCATAGAGCAGGAACGACCCGCCGCTTGGCATACGGACATCACCCCAAGGACGCGTGTCCTCTGCTTCCGTGCAGCAGGTAGAATAAGCATACACTCACGACTCTCTGTTCCCGGGAAAGCAAGCACACAACGCAGAGTTTTGCACCAAGACGACGTATACTGTACCACTCCAACTCGCAAACGCACGCACTGCACGCTCCCATAAAGCACACAGTATGCACGCTCCCGTAAAGCACACCGTTAGCCGTCTCCGTCACAACCGGAGCAACGTCAGGGGAGTCTCAAAGCGGTCGGTCCGGAGCCTTCTGCGCAGACGAGCGCTGCCCATTCTGGCCTTCTGCACGGGGTCAATATTTGAACAGCCACACTTCCCGCCTCTCCGGATTCCCCGCGCGCGGCCACCTTTGTCAAGGCCCAGGGCTCCGGCCACGGAGGCGTAGGGACGATGGCTCTTTTGCCAGCCGGGGACGCGCGTCTGACATCAAGCTGCGATACAACGGTTAACGCGAAGGAATGGCGGCTTTCGGTTGGAGCCGTTTCTGTTAAGCAAGTAAGGCAGCGACTGCAGTTTGATTTTGCAGGTGGCCGCAAGTAGCAGGAAGTGAGGGCTGTCTGAGCACTACTGTGGTCACCTGTCTGTCCCTTAATTGGTTTATAGTTTTTTTTATTTTTTATTTAGAACATACTGCTAGCCTCTTTCGGGGCTGTTGCAGGAATGGGGACAGGTTGGTTTTCTTTTTTAGGTACGTCACAAAGCGGGAAGAAATCACAAAGAATGTTCACACAACTGAAATAACATTGTAAAAGGGATAGTCACAGGAGGCCGTTTCGAAATACATGACGCAATATTAAGCAACACAATATAAAGCGCATTGTGGAAAAAGATTGCTTCAGAAAGAAAGCACGTGCAGTGCCTCACTAGAAAGTTCAAATAAACAATTATGACAGGTTACAAAGAAAACTGCTCAGAGTTAACATTTCCATGACATATTCCATTCCCTAATCGCTTGCGTGAAAAAGGAATAACGAAAGGTGTCAGTATTAAATTTATACTCTTTCAAGTGCTGTGATTGCTTCGTTCTGGTGTTGCGTTTTGGTGAAGGAACTAAATAGAGATCAGGATCTATTTTTAGAAAACCGTTTAATAGGAGAAAGACGAATTTAAGGCGCGAGGTTCGTGCATGGTTACTAATAGTGGACAGATTTGCCTTGTTTAAGAGTTCATTTGGGGAGTCGTTACGTTGATATAAACCTTACTGCTTCCCGCTGAACGCTTTCTATCTTATCTATGTATTTCTGTGTGTGCGGAAACCAACACAGGATGTTTATAGGGGTTTAGCGTCTCAAAGCTACACAAGCTATGATGGATGCTGTAGTGAAGGGCTCCGGAAATTTCGACCAGCTGGGGTTCTTTAACTTGCACTCACCTCGCACAGTACACGGGCTTCTAGAAGTTCGCCTCCATCGATATTCGACCGCCACGGCCAGGATCGAACCCGCGTCCTTCGGGTCAGCAGCCGAGCGCCGTAAACACTGAGCCACCGCGGCGGCTCGTCTGTCTCTTGGGGTACAATGACTGAAGTGTTCACTTCTGCATCTGTCACACCGAATATTTCGTGTGTTTTACTGCGCGTTTACTGCGTGCTACTGCAAGATTTTTCGTTCTTTTTTTTTGCGAAACGCATACACATAAGTTAGTGCCCTTTCCGAAATAAAAAAAAATGAAGAAGACAGTTAAGCTCCGCCTTAAGGGTATGACGCGATAGAGTAGTGGGTTAGGCTTTCCATTCTGAGCAGTTCGACACCTTTGAACGCGTTTTTCGTTTTTTTTCATTTGTTTCAATTATTAATTGATCAATTACGCGCTCTAAATTTCTTAATTACCATCATCAATGAATGTCTTATTTATTCATACATTTTGGCACTTCTAACCGCCTTTTTCCCAATTTTTTCATTTCTTTAATTAATCAATTAATTACGATTATTTCATTACCTCGTTTTTTCCTATCACACACCAATGAATCATCACTAGAAGCACAAATTACCCTGATACGATTCTTTCACGCAGCCTCCGATTATTTCCGACACGTGGGGCCGACTAGTGGCTGATGGCTGTTCGATCGAACGAGCTGTACACGCTGTCGTGTAAATTTGATGCTTTCTTGCCGCTTTATTACGTCGGTTTTTATTCTCTCTCTTCAAAGCACGGTCGACAGCTTTTCGTTGCATAGAGCGTACTGGACCCGCATAGTCGATCTCTTGTACCTCACCTTCGCCATTGAGAAGAGTCGGGGACCGAGATAAAGGTCACTCATTCAGCACTGAATGGAATGTTTGCCGCCTTGTCACATTGTGGGCCACTGAGAGGCGTTCCCATTCAAGCAGTGTATACACAGTACATCTCACATATCAGTACACCGGAAAGACCCCAAGAGTATGGCTAATCACGTACGAACGTAGGCGCAGCCATCGCAGCCAATATCACAGCAGGCGTGGGCTGCCGGTGATTGTAGCAGTAATTCTGTTGCAGTCATACGACATTATTTTAGTAACTGAGCAATTACTCTCTTATTACAAATCTACTCCGCCTTCGGGGTGTCCCCTAAACATTGGAACATACCATGGTATTACAACAGACAAGATTGTTTTTTTTCTCAGTTATTTGCTCGTTGCGGGGGAGTAATAGTTTTCGAGGTCCTGCGCAAGCGTAGGTGGTTATGTTCACATAGTGTCATGTTATCGATAGCTTAATGAAAGCCCCGATGTTTTTTTTTAATTTCATAGGAACCGCGTTCACATTCATGCGTAAGCTGGCTTGGTGCATTGCGCTCCTTATATTTACTGGGCGTAGGATAGGTTTCATCTGTTACAGTAAAGAAAAGAAGCAAAATCAAAACCTCTCAGAATTTTCGCCATCACGTGGGGCTGTTGAAGTGACAGCGAAAGCTGTAAACGCTCTCGCATGACCCAGTCGACTCGTGGTCAGTTAGACGTAGGTGAAATGCATTAACAAGAAGTCTTTGTGACAATATGATAAAGCAGAAAACTATTTCCAACGTGTTCTGATATACGGAACATCCGACTTCAAAACGGTACACACCCAACAATTCTGGTCAAAAGCATTTTTGAAAGAAATAAGTTTAGGAGCGCAATTTTCTATATTTTATAAGATTTCAGTATACCAATCGATATATCCTCAGGTCTCCCGTCGGCAGGCTTGCATTGTTATGATATTAACGTTTTTGCTCTCCTCGTTCCTCATTGGTTTCCTATGGCCGTCTTAACTGGTCAATGCAAGTGACGCAAAACGCAATAACAGAAAGCTTTTGCTACACATCGTAAGAACGGACCACTGCCTTCAATATTTCCATAACAGTACCTTATAGTTTTCCGATATTCAAAATTTGTGTCCAAGAATTGTTTGTTTTGAAAAAGAATGGCCTGTTCTACTTTTCCTCGTTATAATTTGGTTGAGTTTGAGTTCTTCGCGTTGAACGCGAAGCAGTCTTGTACGATGCATTCTAAGTTAAACGTGTTTTCAAAGTTTGCTCTGCGTTTAACTGTTGTCGTTTGTTTTGAGAATAGCCGAAGTGTCCGGACGTGGACGTACGGTACTGCTCCCTTATAAGCCTGTGGGCTGTGCTTAAATATTAGAGCACCAAACATTTTTAATATTACAGTGAGTTAAATATTGCAACGTGTTTTGGGGGGACGCTTTGAGATCGCGAACTACAAAATATTAACGTTTTTAGATTTCGCTGTCTACACACCTGTCTAGATTGCTCGAACGACGCACCAGGGAGTACACTTCTATCATGCACGAGGGGCCTAGAGCTTGAAACCTAACCTTATCATATATGCATGCATCATGTTTAAATTATCACCGGACATGTGACGCTCACGTGCCATCACATGGTCAGCGCCAGGGGCATGGCTGCTGCCGTTGCGTTTCGTGCGGTTTCCCAGGTTGCCACAAAGCACGCAACTCTTAGCCGTCTGCAAAAAAATAGGTAGCAAAAGAGCGACATTTTTCGCTGTGGATACGCTTGCAAACTTTTAAATCTTTTATCCTACTAAGGCGACATCCACAGCCGCGACGAAGTACACTATGGCAGCGATTCGCTAATGCGAAATGAACGTTCGTTTTACAGTCAACTCTCGTCCTGTGCCTTTCTCTTACGACTTGACCCTCGAGGCCGCGCTGCGTAGTCCTTACAATGCCGCAACAAAGCTCACAGACGACGCGCTGCACACGTCTGCGCTTGCGTTTGGTTGATTTCCGCGTAGCTCGACTGGCAACCATGGACCAGGCGAATTCGCGCGCGCGCGCGAGTCGCCGAGGGCGCAGGGCGCGGTTGCCAGGGGCAACCGATTGAGCTCCGGCGTCGCGGCCTGTGTCGTTCGTCTTTTGGTCCGCCGCAGGTTTTCTTGCCCGCTTCTCCTCTCCGTTAATCAGCGATACGGTTCGGTTTACCGTTTCCCGCGCCCCCTGCCTCTGGGCCCGGAACGGAGCTCTTTTCTTCGGTCGCGCCCTCTAGTAAGGCCCCGGGACCACCGGCACTGCCGTTGCTTGTCTCGTTCCTCGTTTGTTGACTTGTCTGGCTTCTTCTTTACGCGTTTGCCCCTTCGTACGTTTGAGTTTGGCGCCGGGATTCCTTTGCCGCGGGCAGGCTTTCTTCGCACAGTGCAGGCGTCATTGTTAGCGCTTGCTGGTGTGTGGGCGTCTGCTTGCTTTGAAACAGCCACTTCCAAGGCGTGAACTTAGTGAGGCGCGTGGTAATGGTTTTTTTTTTCTGACTGCAGTTAGCAGCAATATTACTGTGCAGCGACTGGAACAAAGGTTTTTAGGAATGACAGTATTGAAGCGCAATTACACCTAATCGGAATTACTATTTAACATTCATTCATTCATTCATTCATTCATTCATTCATTCATTCATTCATTCATCCTTCCTTCCTTCCTTCCTTCCTTCCTTCCTTCCTTCCTTCCTTCCTTCCTTCCTTCCTTCCTTCCTTCTTTGAATTCAATCATTTGTTCATAAAATGACGCAGTTACCTGAATTTTGTTTCAGCGCTGTTCTTATTCTATTCCTGTGGTTTCCTCGTACAAAGCACTTGTATCAAGTGCTACATAAATATGTAATTCCACATCGTAGTTAGCTAAGCAGGTTTAGACCCTAAAAGCATTCGTTTCACGAAGCTCCTGCTCTGCTGAAATAACTTGTGAGCAGACTATTTTAGTCTCTTACATTGTCTTATTGGATACTAGCTTACTGAGTTTGTTTAGTTCCGGAATCGGTGTTTTAGTCGTTCCACAGAATGCTTTAGCTTTTGTTGCACCCAGTAAATGCTTTTTCTGCTTCCTCTGGAAATGCGCTTTCATAGCTTATTTTAGTTTTGTTCAGTTCAGCTTGGAGATTTTTATTTATGCACCTGGGACCAGTAGACGCATGCTAACCTGGGTTGTACAAATAACCTGATACTGAGTCGAAGAAAAAGCAACAGGTAGTAGCTCCTAAAGAACAAATTGCTGCAACATAGTAGCTGCCTGCTGCCACAATTATGCGATAATCGCAAGAGTACGACAGAGTATGATGCTTTAAAGCAAGCTCAAGTGCGAAAGAGCGTGGAAGAGCGTTCAACCTTACGAAAATTTCTTTGGACAATCTACAATCTCTCCATATACTTGTCTATAAAGTCTATAGACTGTCTATAGACAAACACTAGAGAACTGTCTATAGACAACACAAATCCTATTGACAGTCTATTGACAGTTTATAGATTTACGGCCATACACATTTAGTAGACTTTTGTCTATAGACTATGAATAGACAAAAAGAAATCTATAAAAAGGCAATATAGTCTATAAGAAGTCTATAGACTGTGTATAGACCATTTTTATAAGGGCAGAGTGCTACTTGGTTTGTACAACAAACAAACAAAAACAGTGACCCATAAGTTGCTGGCACACTTCGTTGTCAGCATTGCCTTAAACGTCAGCAGCTCGTACAGCCTCGAGCAAAGTTTCAACCGTCCTGTCAAACTACGTTTCTTGTCGCATGACTTACGTTTCCTCGAAGGCCGGCTAAACTACTCGCATCGTTGCATCGAAGAAGTCGGCGAAGACTCAGGGCTAAGGACTAAAGAAGTCGTTAAGCAACAAGCAGCGTGCCTTTGCTCGAAGCCCCACACCCGCACGGTTTCACAAGACTTTCGCGCGTCGCCGAATGCCGAGAGCGCTATGAAAACAGAAGGCCAAAAAGAAAAAAAATCTTGCACGAGGAAGCAGCGCTGAGAAGCTGTTTATCGCCTATTCAAGAGGCCCACGAGAATGCGAGTTTCAACATCAGAGCGTCTGATTACAGCGAGTGGCCTATGTGCGGACGTCATCTTTAAACTCGGCTGTCTCGTGTCATGCGAAGAGAGAAACGTCTGGACTCGGCTATGACAGAGCTGTCACGTCAGACGTACTTGGGGATTATGACCGGAATGGTCCGGGACTAGGGGCGCTTACAGCTAAAGTCTGCGGTGATGCATCGCCTGTACTAATGACGACACACACTGGTGTTCCACTTCGATGAGCAAATAGTGCTTAGATCGAACATTTCTTGATACATCCGATCATGATGTTACAAGCCCATCATGAGACGAAACTGAAAGCTCAAGAATATTGGTGCCCCAGACGCGTTAGTTAGAGTGGAATAATAGAATGTTCATTCCTTTTACTGCCGCTACTGATTAACGGAGTAATTCAAATTCTTGCTGGTTGTGAGCTCTTGTTGCCAAATGTTGTCACATCGCATGACATCATGTTATTAGCCTAAAGACTTTCAACTTTGGGGAGTATTACTTTAGCCCGTAGAAGAATAAACATAAATTTGCGGTATTGCCTGTTATATGTGGATGTTATACAATTCGATAATGCGAATGGGCAGGCGGTTGCAGCGACGTGGTGTGGAAGGCAGTTCTGGTGTTTATTTTGTAAGTTGTACCCGCTTGTATTGCCTATGCGAAGGACGGTCCCGCTGCACTGTGCAGCTATCCGGAAAAACCACCGCACCAGCAGTGGCTTTCTTCAGAACTCTGTCTGGCCTTGCAACGAAGACCTCCACTTTGCTTGCAGGAGTTGAAAAATCTGTTTTTATTCTAAAGCTCTGTCCTAACGCAATTTCTGATTCGCTGCAGTGATTCGCTTCCTCGATGCGCTAAATGAGCTTTGCGCATTTCCGACTGGCGCCAGATGCGTATGCGCTGGTGGTTAAGGTCCAGGTGGTTGCCCAAGCATTAACCTTGGCAGGGACAGTTCGGATTGACGAAAAAAAACGCGCTACACTATGAAAGAGACGACAAAATAAACGAGGCGCTTGCCCTGTGAATCTCGTTTTGTTTTGTCCTCTCTTTCATAGTGTAGCGCTTTTTTTTTTCATCAATATGTACAACAGACTAGCCCCATTGCCGCTTTGCTTACAGTTCGGGTAATGCGTAAACCGGTCACTATGGCGGAGTGAGCACGTGCTGTGCAAAAACTCTATTCCAGCGTTGGCGCCGCCGGAAGCAGATGCTCTTGAATCTATGCGAAGTTAGAGAAGTGAAATAAGTTGTGAGATGTTGTTATTCAGGTGGTGTTGCCCGAACCAGCGCTTGCGGCCATTCGTAAAAGCTGGCTCAGTAAGATGAAGGTTGGCTACCATTTATGGCGTCTTCGAAGAAAAGCTTCTAAAGGTGTTAATCGTTTGCCGGCCTCATTTTCACGGTATCATAAGAGCGCCAACGAGTTTCACAACGGCGGTACGAGCGCACAGATTGTGACTACTGCGAAGGAGAAACCTGTTATTTAGTGTTTTTGCCATGGGTCAACGCTTTGGCTATGTTTTTGCTTACACTGTGCAATTTGAGGCATACATATTCTCACGTACTTATTAGGGACGTCATCTTTTCAAATAAGCGCGGTAGTGTTTACAAATATCTTTCAATACATTAGATTCAATTAAGTTTGCGAACTTAGGGCATTGACACTTGGGCAGTCATACCGCACTTTGCTGATTATCCATGTCCTTTAGTCGTGTATCTGTACTCTAATAAATTTGCAGGCTAAGAACTTCATATGGCTAAGAACTTCACAATGCTTAGAAAATTTTTTTACACAGCACATCGACTTGTGTCTATAAAGTCTATAAACTCTATATAGGCAAATCTTAGAGAACAACATATGGGCAATACGAATGCTATACGGTATATAGACAATCTATAGATTTAGAGGCATACACTTTTAGTAGACTTTTGTTTATAGACAGCTATGAATAGGCAAAAAGCAATATCTATAGGAAGGCAATAGATAGAGTCTATAAGAAGTCTATAGACTATTAAATGGTGGAACCAGCGAAACAGACGCAGGACAAGAACAAGGAGGCACACTCACAACACCGCTGGACTTACACCTGTGTGTGTGTGCCCTCTTGTTCTCGTGCTGCGTCCGCTTCGCTGGTTCCACCATTGCGCATTATGAACCGACTAGCCCAGAAATTTACTCTATTGAACTATAGACTGTCAATGGACCATTTTTATAAGGGAACTGTTCAACTGTGGCACTGAGGCAACACAGAAAGAGGATGAGGAGGCTATGGCGAAGAGAAATGCGGCACACCTGTATTTTACTGAGCAGCGCTGTGAGGCGCAGGATGAAAGAGGCAGTCGAAAGGGAGCAGTGAAAGAGCTGCATTTGCCTGTCCCGCACGCAAACTGGTGTGACGGTCTTCTTGCGGCACCACCGCCAGAAGAAACAATCTAACAAGTGTAAGAACGAGCTTTGCGCAAACGTGCAGCGGTTTCGCGGTGCCACCTGTCGGCGTACAACTCAAGCCGCTAGCGTCCGTGCTCTCTCGAGTGTTGCCGAAGCCGCGCGCAGCTTGCGTCGACAACGTCTGGGCCACGATGGAAACACCTTGCCGCGGAATGCTGTAAATGCGACAGGCATCTATCATCGCGTAGAATGCTGTGTCGCTATTGTTGCGGCGCAAGCAGCTGCGTCCCGCAAGCTTTGAACCGAACACTTGGGAGGCTGCGACATCGCCTCGGTATAGTGCGGTTTGTTTGTACCCCTCGCGTAATGTTTGCTATAGCGGCGCTTTGGAAGCTACAGAGCTCGAAAAGCAATCTGAGGAGGATAGGAGGGGATTCACGTGACGTCAGCATCCTTTTGAGGGGCATATTGCTATACAGAGAGCGTTACGGTTGGTGTCATTGCCGAAACAATCGCCTCGTAATTGTTTCTAGCTACGTGTGATACTCCTCGTTTCAATTAATTTTCGCGAAGTTCATCAAAACATTAGCCATCCGAGGACGCCTAATGTTTCTCACAGTAGCACCGCACTCAAGTGTTCTGCTGAAAATGCATGTCCAGAAATGGCGTCCCTTTCTAGCCAGCCTTTCCCGGTACATTACTGCTGGCATTGCATCCCCAATGGATCCTAGGGTATGCACGCGGGAGTTGTCGCGGCCACAAAAAAAAAAAGCCATTTCAAGACGGCCGTGTTATATGCCTTTAATTGCTACTACTACAGGGGATGATGATGTATAAAGTTTTTTTTTTATGGCACAAGGGCAGCTTTGGCCAGCGAGCACCATGTTACAAGGTATTTTCTTTACACAAGATGCGGTGTCAAATACCAACTTCCCCAAGCATTTCACCCCAGATAATCCGAGTACCAGGCCATGGGAAAGCTCGTGCCCATAATTACGTGTTGATACCCGGCTGCACTGGGGAATAGTATCACTACTACCATCACCACAAAATAAAGTGTGCCGTGTGTGAATGCCCCGTTCTGCTTGCGACGTCTGCAGATAAGATTGGAAAAAGAGATGAGGGAGCGCTGTTGTTAGCCGCAAGGAAACACTTTGAGGACATTAACACCACTGGAGCGGCTTGCAGTCAATGACATTGGCCAGCATCGAACAACCGAACCGCTAGGATCAGAATCGGAGGTATCCGTAATAGAAAGATTGCGTCGGTGCATGAGCAGCAGCATGATGTGGCATGCGGAACCATATGGTGGCGTTGTCGCTAACAGTCACTGCCACTGTACCAGAAAGCAGTGCAGTGATTCACACTTCCCTGTTACAGCTGTTGTCGTACGCGACAAGGCAGGCGAGATTTTGAGTGAGGACGCAATACATCTGTAACGTAAAGTAGAGGCGAAGAGAGCGTAATCGTGGAGGGCGGCCCTGGATATTGATATCTAGCCTGCCTGATTGTTTAAAGTGCACTCACATGGCACAGCGCACGGACGTTTTGTCGTGACGGTTGACTTGCAGCACTGTTGGCTTGAGTCCATGGTGTCGCAACACATGAAACGACTACAGACAGGAGATGTCTTTACGACTAGCAACGGCACACTCGGTGCACACTTTCCGGCATCATGGAGCAAGGCCGAGCTGTCAAAAGCTGCCATTGCATTGCGTCACTCAACGCAGTTGAGTAGCCAAGAATGCATTGTTAATGGGAAGACCGCTCTCTCGGACAACTTCTTCACAGTGGAGTGGAATTCACTAGTGCTGCTACAAACATTCATCGCATTTCTTTCGCTTGCAGAGAATTCGTACCTGCTTTTTTGTTTCTGCTTTATTTTCGTTCTCGTCCTCAACCAAAATTGCTGTAAAGCCGTTGGTAACATCGCGTTTAAAGCTCAAATTTATTTCGTACTATGCGCTCCGTACATACTCTTAACTCAATCAGCTCAGAGCCACGCAGTGAATGTGAACTTTATAAAATTGGACAATTCCCGAAATTGATATCCTGATTTTCTCGTCGTTTGAACGTATGGGCGATAGTTTCCTCTACTCAGCGGCGGTCTGTAAATTCTTTCAGCCTCCTTCACGAAGGAAACTGCCTGCGCTTCTCACCGAAGGAATTTATTGGCCCTTTATAAGCCGACTTCGCCATCGCTATAGCTAATGTATCTTCAGAATAGTGACCACAGCGGCGAAATGTGCGGCTTTCTTTTGCGTCCTACTATGAGTATCACACATTGTTCACTTTGTTGTATATTCAGGTCTTCTCCACTTCTCCTCCCGACCTACTCATCCACCTGTTCATGCAGTTCCTTTCTGCTAGCCTTCAATGGATCCCCTAGAGGGACTTTACGACTGTGTTTCTTCCGATAAAGTGGTCTAGTCTTCGTGGCTTGCCTACCAATTAGTGCCCGACGTCAGAGGGCGCCTCTGTGTCACTTTTACGGGCTGTTTATTTTTTTTTCTTTCCGCGCCTATCGGGATTGCTAAATGCGAACGCGTCGATGTCGAAGGCGGCAACGCCGTCTGCCGGGGCGCATACGTGACTCAAATACTGGAATCGCTGTTGGGTAAGAGGCAGCTGGGTTCCTGCGCGCCCACTGCTCCCGGTGGGGGCGCTGCTAACGCAGTCAGGCGGTGGCAATAAACGCCGACGCGTTGCGTCGCGGTCGCACGGTACGCGAAGGCTCCCTGAAAGGCGAGAGGCTCGCGCTGCTTAAAATTACGAGACGCCTCGGTGGTAGTAGATCAGCTGAACGAATGAAAGGGGGAGTCGCTTTCCAGTCTGGTTGCTACTGAATTAAGCATAAGAAGAAAGAAAGAAAGAAAGAAAGAAAGAAAGAAAGAAAGAAAGAAAGAAAGAAAGATGGATAGATGAATAGATGGATAGATGGATAGATGGAAAGATGGATAGATGGATAGATGGATGGATGGATAGAAAGAGAGATGGATAGAAAGAGAGATGGATAGAAAGAAGGAAGAGAGAGAAAGAAGAAGAGAGAGAGAAAGGAAGAGAGAGAGAAAGGAAGGAAGGGGAGAGAGAGAAAGGAAGGAAGGAAGGAGGAAGGAAGGGGAGAGAGAAAGAGAGAAAGAAAGGGGAGAGAGAGAGAGAAAGAGAGAAAGGAAGGAAGAAAGAAAGAGAGAGAAAGAAAGAGAAAAACAGAAAGAAAGAGAGAGAGAAAGAAACCTCGTTGCCATTAAGACAAGCAAGGATACGTATACTCCATGACTTTACAGCGCCTGTCCTCCGTTCTTCTGCCTCGTCCACAATTCGCTCGCGCTGTGCGCATCGAAAAAGTCGCGCGCAGCCCCAGCATTCGTCTTTCCCGTCATACTTCCTCAAACGCTGTGCAGCTGTCAAATGTGGCTGTGCTGTGGAGTAAGGTTAAAAGCACGTCTGGAAGGCAAATGACGCCCTGCAGCGATAAACATCGCCCGCCATCGATGAGACGAGACATCGGCTGCCTGCAATTCGAAACTGAAACTGGAGCAGACGGTTTCATACATAGCAGGCAACGCTACCCAAAGCTAGCGCTCCTGTTCGCGCAGGCTGAGTCCGCGACCAAAAAGTAGTTCGCAAACCCGCTGCGGTGGCTCAGTCGGTAGGGCGCTCGACTACTGATTCGGAGTACCCGGGTTCGAACTCGACCGCGGCGGCCGGGTTTCGATGGAGGCGAAACGCTAAGGCGCCCGTGCGCTGTGCGATGTCAGTGCAGGTTAAAGATCCCTAGGTGATCGAAATTATTCCGGAGCCCTCCACTACGGCACCTCTTTCTTCCTTTCTTCTCTTAGTCCCTCTTTTATCCCTTCCCTTACGGCGCGGTTCAGGTGTCCGCCGATATATGAGACAGATACTGCGCCATTTCCTTTCCACAAAAAACAATTATTATTATTATTCTCTTAGTTCCTCTTTTATCATTCAGGTGTCGGCCGAGATGTGACCAAAAACCAATTTTCAATTTTCAATGATCCGCCGCGGCGGCTCAGTGGTTAAGGCGCTCGGCTACTGATCCGGTGTTCCTGGGTTCGAACCCGACCGCGGCGGCTGCGTTTTTATGGAGGCAAAACGCTAAGGCGCCCGTGTGCTGTGCGATGTCAGTGCACGTTAAAGATCCCCAGGTGGTCGAAATTATTCCAGAGCCCTCCGCTACGGCACCTCCTTCTTCCTTTCTTCTTTCACTCCCTCCTTTATCCCTTCCCTTACGGCGCGGTTCAGGTGTCCAACGATATATGAGACAGATACTGCGCCATTTCCTTTCCGCAAAAACCAATTAATAATAAAATCAATCTTCAATGAACTCGCGGCTAGCTTTGCACATGCAATCTTATTGGGTAGATTATTCCCATTTCGCGCTGTTTAAACGAAGAATAAATATAGTCCTGCGAAAATTTTCTCTTCTGTGAATGCCTAGGATTTTTTATTGCGTTTTTGAAAAGAAATTTTTAGAATAATTCGCGTTGCCTTAACTCCGTCATCTATATGAAAGGTGAAAAGTCTTAAAGCTTTTTCTTTTCGCGCATTTGACGGCGAGCAGTGGCAAACGCCGCTCAGACACTGCCGTCTATACGCATCGATTTATCTACACTCAGTCACTTTCTCGCCTCGTTTTACCCCCGCCTTGCGGCAACCAACTGACGTGAGCCGTCTGCTTGTCCTTGCGTGCGTGAACGCTCGCTCCATAACATGCTCCCCACCAACCAATCTGGTTTTGCAAGCGTCTGTGCATTCGCAAAGCGTGTTGGTGACGATTTTTCAGCGGCTGTCAGCGGGGCGCTCCCATATAGAGGCGCTCGCGCGCGACACTCGTCGATATGCGCGTCGCTCGAGGTACTATTTTTGCCGAGCCAGAGCGGAACCATCGGTCGCACGGGTTCCTATAGGAGAGCGCAGCGCGTCAGGCAGTCTATAAGGCCGCGTTTCCTGGCGGAAGACGTGTCTAGGAATGAAGTGAGTTTACTGCTCTTGCATCCAGCGTGCGTCATACGTTGGCACGAGTCTTCTTTCTTGCAAAATCTGAATGAGTGCGCAGATAGATAGCGTGTTCGTGGAACTTCTCGTCACGGAGGAAGGAGCCGGAGGTTGTTGGCTGCAGGGAGACTTATCGCCTTATCGCTAGTATGTATGTACGGTTTGTGTCTGTCTTGTCGTTTCTCCACAAAGTTTTATGACGGGACACTAGCGGGCAAATGGTACCGTAATAGTTGTACCCTTACAAAAATTACTTTAGACAGTCCATGGACTGTCCATAGCCTTTTGTCCAGATAGTCTATAGACTTTTTATAGACAAGTCTTATAGACTAGTCTATAGGCCATAAAATGCGAGAGGGTCTATAGGCAGTCTATAGATTTATGGCCATACACTTTTAGTAGACTATCATCTATAGATTGTCTTTTGGCTATGAATAGACAAAAGGAAATATCTATAGGAAAGCAATATATATAGTCTATAAGAAGTCTTTAGATAGTCTACATATCAATTTTATAAGGGTGTCATGAAGATCATTGCGTGTAAGACATGCTTAGCAGTGTTAAAGGGAACCCCAGGCTGTTTCTCAGTCGAAGAAAAAATATCTTAGTGCATGATCGAACTGCGGACCCATTAAAGTAATGACGCATCGACAAGAGAAGTGGTTCGGGGTAAAAAAAAATGAAATCTGCGCCTTTCGGGTTTAGAATAACCGTTGACCTAATATTGCTGAAGTTCTCACTTTTAAATTTCTTTCGACCTGAACGCCCATCTTGACATACTTAGATCGCAACGTTCGCCTCGCGTCTTGATTTTGATGTGAGTCAAATTCTCTTGGTGGTCGCAGGGTGCGCCCATGTAAACCGTTTTACGCGCGATTAACTCAAGATAACGAACAATCTCACTGCTTTACCTGAATCAAATGCAGAGTTAATCTACATATATCGCTGTATTTGTGCAAAACTTTGCCTGTGTTAGAAGCCGGGGGGGCTGATTCCTCCTTTTCTTGAACAGACAGCCCATTTCCAAGCTTTTTTGAAACAGAAAAAAAAACATTAAGTCCGCAAACATTTAATGCAGTTCTGGCTAGATACATATTTTTTGCTGAAAATTTCGCCCTTGTGTCGTCAGTGCAAGCAGCCGCCCACACGTTGAAACCTATCTCTGGTAAGATGCCAATGGGTTGAAAGGCTTGGCCAAAAGCTCTCGGGCCACAGAGCTTGAGTTTTAGTAGTATGGACGTGCACATACAGAGCCTTTGAAGCCACCAAGGTTCTCAGAGGGGATAGCAATACCTCTGCCGCCCGTAAAAGGATCTCGAGGATCCGATGCGTCGCAAATGCCTCAATAAGGAGACCTTGTCGCCTGGCAGCTTTTGACAAAGCCTGTACTTCTCATGAATCCTATGGTAATAAGGCAGACTTGGAAGGAAAGCTCTAGAGAGCTTCCACAGAAACTTCGTAGTTAAAGAAAACTTTGCCTTGGCCCAGGGTTGAGATGCGGTGGCCACCGCCTTACCGGAGCAATCGCTCTACCATCTGAGCTAACCGGAACGGCTAGCACATGGTAGGGCGAGAGAGACTTGATCGACGACCAATCGAAGGCCGCCACACGGCTACAAAGGAAAGCTATGGCGTAGAAAGGGCCGTAATGACTGCTCCGAGGGATAGCAAAGCTATCAATTTGCCTGTCGTAGTGGAAAATGGAAAAGTAAGGCGGACCTTTGCCCTTACTTTTAAGGTGCCAGCAACAAATGCTAGACCAATATCGCGTGCCTGTCAAGGACAAAGCCTTGCAAAAGGCACATCAGCAAATACGTCGCTATGTATAAACTCACTGCAGTCGCAGAACCCGTAGATCTTGTGACGGCATTGTAAACTACCCTCTTACATCGGGCCCGCATGGCGGGGCCGGGACACGTCCATATTCCCGTTTCCTTTGAGTGCCTCTCACGATCTGCCAGGTAACTTTGCGGAGATCAAGACACGTGTGACGCCATGGCCTTGGTAAGCAGGCCAGAAGAATGCGCGCTTATGAGCTGGGCTGCCATCGTGAGTGTTTAAATTGGTTGATTCATGTCTTGCCGAAATACCTTGCGGCATTAAGTCATTCCATCTTCTTAAGCGAGCGTTTTGTCATGAACAGTTAAGTGTCTTACCTGTGCTTTAACACCAAAGTGGAAGAACTGTGTCTGTAAATGAAACGCCGAGAAGAACCCTCATGATCTGAGGACCGTCTTACCCTGAGCGTCGGGACAGCATCGCTTGCGTCTCATCCCAAATTAATGCGGTGCGAATTGAACTGTCCTACCACGAATGCCGGTGCAGTGCATAAAGATTTCTTACAGTCTGCAGCAATCAATTTTTCACGATGACCATTAATTTGCAGGTGCTGCAGATGCGGTCTGTTTACACTTGAGCCACATGAATTATTATAATATCGGTTGGGATGAGACATCGATACGGTTTGCAAACAAGAACAGATTATATCTCTACATGTATACATTAACCTTCAGCTAGCAGCTAACTATATTGATGTTTCAGCGCAAAGGAAGGCATGGAATGTTCATTATCTACTTTGTCACAGATGACGAGTAACCACGCATTAGGGTATTCGAGCCTGAATGCGGCTATTACTGCGTACAACATTGTTATATACATCTATCTTGCTGTAGAACGTCTGCCAACAGTGTTTAGTAAAGGGAATGCATGTAGTCATGTGATAGCAATGGACTCCATATTTACTGCAGTGTACTCAAAGTCGGAACGCGAATAATTTTTTCCAATGATGCAGTTGCAAGCACTAACAGGGACATGCACAAGAATTTCCCAGCTCTAATTTTGGCATACGTCCAAAACTTTCAACACAAAATATTATCTATAGAATCCACATAGCCTAGAAATTTGCTCGAAACTGGCTTACTTGCCTACCATTTTGCGCTTTGCCATGTTATCATGCGAAGACAAGCTATAAAGCTCTATGAAAGCCACATGAATATAGAATTTGAAGCATGCGGCCGGGAGTTGGCGAGTAATGCCCCTCAGGAGGTTCAGTTAATGTCTTTGCTTGGGTGTGGCGCGGATACATCAGCATCTACGTACCGTTCATGATGTTGAAGGCACGCACACCTGACACCTGCTGTGCTGTGTCGGGCGACATGCCAAGTAATTACGAAGTGGGCAGCCCACCGGAATTGCGAAAGCTGCGCCTGTGAGACATGCGAACATAGCCTTTCCTCAATTAGTAAGCATGGTCGTAGATTGCTCGCTCTACTACGTTTCTTCAAGAGGCCTTGGAGACGTTTACGCCCAATTTCGCCCTGTGTTACAGCGGAGAACAATTAACGAGAAGAGAGAAAAATATTAGAAGAGCGATAGCGTAGTGTGTCAGGCTTTCTATTCTGAGCACTTTGACACCTTTCAAAGCATTTGTCATTTTTTTCTACTGTTATGGTTGATTAATTGATCATTTACACTAAACTTTCTTAATTAGCATCATCGAGGGTCGGCTCTTGAGTCTCAGCATTTTGGAACCTTTGAACCCTCTCCTTCCAATTTTTTTCGTTTCTCATTTCTTTAACTAATAAATTAACTGCAATAATTTCATCAACTCGTCATCGCCTGTCACACACCAATCAATCACCAATCACTAGAGCCACAAATTACCATGATACGATTTTTTTTTACGCAGCCCCCGATCATTTCCAACACGCGGTGCCTACTACGCCGACGCATTCTCGACCTAACAAGCTGTATACGCTATCGCGTAATAAAAAAGCGAAAAGTGC
This sequence comes from Amblyomma americanum, assembly GCA_030143305.2. Taxonomy (NCBI): domain Eukaryota; kingdom Metazoa; phylum Arthropoda; class Arachnida; order Ixodida; family Ixodidae; genus Amblyomma; species Amblyomma americanum. The sequence continues at coordinate 59,669 of JARKHS020030758.1, read as the reverse complement.
GTCCTTAATAATGAGCGTAAGTCACAGCTCTCGATCCCTATCACTTCTTCGTGTCGATAATGCTGAAATTGTTGTTTAGTTTTTTACTTTATGTATTCATTAAGCAAAGGTTGACCGGCCTAAGCTGAAGGTTACTTTCGCTCCTCGAAGTCGTCTGAGCTCGGTTACTCAGAATGTGGTGAGAAGACGGGATTAAGGAGATAAACTTGCGACTCCCCACCATGGTGCACTGACCCAAGCTTGCGTCCACACCTTTAATTCGCTCTCCAAATCTCATGACGCGCGCAATGTTGTCTTTGGCTGGACTGCCCTAAACTATATCAAAAAAGAAAGTTGAATAAAATTGAAGAAAATAATTACACATACGCAAAAAGAAAGCTCGATCCTGACGTGACGTGTTTCTTCTATATGCATTCCCTGGAAAGGTGTCGGTTGGCGCCTTTTGTTAGATGAGTGTCTTGCAATGCGTTTAGCCGTTCTTACTTGCAAGCCGCCGCGGTGGCAGAGTGTTTACGGCGCTCGGCTGCTGGCCCGAAAGACGCGGGTTCGATCCCGGCCGCTGCGGTCGAATTTCGATGGAGGCGAAATTCTAGAGGCCCGTGTACTGTGTTATGTGAGTGCACGTTAAAGAACCCCAGGTGGCTGAAATTTCCGGAGCCCTTCACTACGGCGTCTCTCATAGCCTGAGTCGCTTTTATACGTTAAGCCCCCATAAACCAAACCAAACCGTTATTACTTGCTTTGAAATTATGGATGTTCCTTTTTGCTCTTAGAAGCTAGTTTTTTGGTTTTGTGCCTTCACTTTGGCACCCAGAAAGGCCTGCTCCGAAAAGGCTCTCTAGAGAACTTAAATCCCGGGCCCCGCGCAGAGAACCCTTTGGCGTCATATCTTCTGCCCGAAGGAAAGGGCTGCAGGGCTATAATTATTTAACTGTGGAAAAACTAAGTGAAGAAAACTACAGGAATCCATGCGGACAAATACATCTACGAGGAAATAACTAATGACATTCATGGGAAATTTAAAAAAAAAATAGAAGCGGGGTGCGTGTCACAAGATTGTCGATGGTAAGTTCTGCAAAGGAAAAAAATAAAGCGCAGTTTGTAGTCGATACGATTAGGTGGGCATGCTATCAAAAAATATCCGACCGAAAACGTGCCAATAAGCTACTAAGCGTATCCAATAAGTGACAAGAAACCTCCACCTGTGAGACTGCACGCAATGAGGACCACTAGTGGGAAGTCGTCAGCGCTCTAAGTGTGACTGCTTTAGAGGATCATTGAGGGTGGAGGGTCACACGGGTAAAAACAACTGGCCTAGAATGGGTAGCGTGAACCGCTCTCTCTATCAGAATCACCACGGCTCTCCGCTCAAATTTCCCCGCAGCGAAATCTTTTTCGTCGCTGCAACACTGCTATGCTGATACGTTCACTTCGTGCTGCGGTGTTTTCGGCATAATAAGTGAATTTCCGAGAAAGAACAAGAAACCGGAGACCACAAGAGAGGTTATTCGGAAGAATAAAAAGGTGAAATTATATTTGCATCTCCTTGAATTACGGAACAGGAATATACAAAATTGGCGTGAGATTCGAAAGGGGAAGTCACCGATCAAAAGCTTCGACGGTGTTATACAGGTTTTTCTGGCTTCGTGCTTTTTAAATCAAATCAGCAGGTGTCATTGTTAGGAACCACGCGAATCACATTCCCTCGCCTGTGCCGATTTCTCCAGTTTCTGTTAAGTCAGCTTGTAATGTACAGCAGGATCCCCTTTATTCGACTGCAAGGCAAGAGCCATGACGTCAGTACGGGCAACGAGCATGAACACGAAGCTTTCTTGCTTGGGGCCATCCGCGCTGGGACGAATTTATTGCGTGCTTGTTGGACTGAACTTATTTGTTTGCGGCATCAAACAAAGCTACCGCGGGTCAACGTGAGTTACGTGCTTTGCGCGCTCCCGGGAGTTTGAGCCGACCGGAAGGCAGCCGGGTGTTGCGCCAGTGGGGCAAGGGGGAGGGAAGTGGCGTGCTGTGACAGTAACACTCCTTCCGGGAAGACCAGAGGGGTGCGTCTTCCTGTAGGCTCGGACTGAACGGACATTGCGGCGCAGCACCGGAAGCTAAGAGGGAACTGTGGAATCCGGTTGTCCAAGCAGGGGAAACCGAACACCAAGCGTCATCACTTCATGAACACTGCGGCGGCGCCCTCCAACTCCGCATCGGAAGCGGCCCTCGTCGGAGTAAGACGTGGCAACTTCAAAAAGTCTCGACCTCAAAATTTGGGTATCACTGAATGATGACCTCAGTCAACCTCAAACTCACGCGTGAGGGCGAGGTCTGATTTGCTGACCTCATTCAAAAATTTCGAGCCGTCGCCGACCTCACCTCAACCTCACCTCACGACGTGAGGTTGAGATCATTTTGAGGTTGAGGTCGACCTCATGAGATCGAAACCTCATGAGGTTGCCCACCTCTGGTTGTAGGCGCCAAATCAAACGTTTGTACATACTGGATGCTAAGTCTCTGGAAGCTTTTTTCGATATAAGCTTATTAAGCCTTTGCCGCCGCGGTGGCTCAGTGGTTTTGGCGCTCGGCTGCTGACCCGAAAGACGCGGGTTCGATCCCGGCCGCAGCGGTCGAATTTCGATGGAGGCGAAATTCTAGAGGACCGTGTACTGTGCCATGTCAGTGCACGTTAAAGAAACCTAGGTGGTCGAAATTTCCGGAGCCCTTCGCTACGGCATCTCTCATAGCCTGAGTCGCTTTGGGGCGTTAAACCCCCATAAACCATAAACCAAACCTTATTAAGCCTTCCAGTAATTTAGAATCGTTGCTGCGCTTTCTATTTCGAACGGTACGATACCGAAAAAATATGCACCATCAATTACATGCTTTCTGAGAATGCATTTGTTCGTAAGGTGCAGTTGAGGTGTCCACCGGGATGTCGAGATGTGAAGTTGGAGGCTAACTTGCGGCAGGGGTTTGGGCCGATGACACGTGCACCTTCAGTTGCGTGCTTTGAGGCGCGGCTGAGGTGTCCACCGAGATGTCGAGATCTCAGATCTTCTGCGTCCTTTCCTTTTCTCAAAACGCATGGTTTGACAGTCCTACACGTAAGCAGACATAAGTGCCCTCATTTTGTAGCCCAATAGTTTCTTACTGACGCGCTGATACACACCTTCAATCGGAACAGTAGTCAGAGTACGTCTACTAATCTTCTTTTTCGCTATAGAGACCCTTGAGGAGACGATAGTGGCTATCTAGGTGTCAGACTCGAGAACGCATGGCACACCTTGGAGGGGAAAAATAGACGCTTTCTTAGTCTGGCATCTTTTCTGCTTTTCTGCGAAGACACACTTGACCGTTGGCGTGGGCTTATCTTAGGTCGACTGATACTTGGCGGCGCGTGACCTTATAGAACGCGCAGTTTCGCCGACCAGACCCATCAAACAGAAGCTTTCGGTCTGTGTGTTTGTTTACAAACAGGATAGGCCTAATGAAAACATCGGTGCCAGCAGCAGAGCAGTTAATTTTCAAGTAGGAAACAGGATCCTAAGCCAAAAAAAGAAGCCTTCAGTGTTTGCCGTATTAATGAGGCATATTAAGATTTCTTTCAGATATAAAATCCTCCACAAATCAACACTAAATAGCTGAACAATGCTCAGGTGGTGCTGAAAGGGGCACAGATAACAACTATATCCTCCACAAATAAACACTAACTAGCTGAACAATGCTTAGGTCGTGCTGAAAGGGGCACAGAGAACTGCATGCAATTACTGCTATGAGTAAAAAAAAATATCGGCCTCTTTCTGACTACGCTGATGTTTTTCCGGCGTCAAAATACGCATTTGTCACCAAAATCTTAGCGCCAGCTGGTTTAAACTCGTGACGTCCCTACCGAAAAGGACTCCGTGATCACTGTTTTGAAGTGAATGACGATGTAGTGCAGCCTCTAGATCTGTGCCCAAAAATCGGTGTTGACGCGTCCATTTTACTTCCGAAATCGGCCGGTGATGGCAGTGTGGTGCATGTCTTGGAATCTTGCAGATTCCAAGACATGCAAGGCGCGGGGTAAAACTTGCAGCAAATGTGGCAAACGAGGACATTTTCAGCGTGTCTGTAGAAGCGGCATGCCTGACGAAAGGGCCCTTGCTGTCCGAGAAGTCGACACCTGCAGTGCATCCGGCGATCTCAACGTGTTGCTTCTCGACCGGCAGTGCAAAGGAGGGATACACACAGAAGTCTTCGTACAAGATGTTCCTATACGTTTCCTCGTACACACGGGTTCTGCTGTCTCCATTCTGTCGAACGCCACGTATTCAAGGTTGAAACGCTTCCCTTTGCAGCCAACATCAGCGTCACTCTACGATTTCTCTCGCCGCAGAATAACCATCGAGGGGTGTTTCACGGCGCCAGTCATCTTCCAGGATCGGCAGGCCGACATTCTCTTCTACGTCGTCAAGGACGGTACTGACATTCTCGGCATCGACGCTGTCGAAACGCTGCGTCTGCAAACCAACGGTACGTCATTGCAATGCACCCATATTACGCAAGCGCCAGAAGGCCTTGACAGTGAACTGTTTTGCCAGTTTCCGCACTTGTTTGATGGCAAGTTAGGGCTTGCAACAAATTTTGTCCATAAGGTCAAGATAAGAGAAGGAATCACGCCTGTTGTTGCTAAGTTGCGGCGTTTGCCATTTTCAATGCGAGACCGAGTACGCGAAGAGCTGCAGCGCCTTGAGCAAGAAGATGTCATAGAAAAGATTGACACGTCTGAATGGGTGTCTCCAATCGTAGTAGTAGCAAAGAAAAACGGCAAGATAAGAATTTGTGTCGATCTGCGCGAACCAAACAAAGCGATTGTCGTTGACAAATTTCCACTGCCGCACACGGAAGAAATATTGCACAAACTTCATGGCGCAAATTACTTTTCAAAGATTGATTTAGCAGCTGCATATCACCAAGTTCTGCTAAGCCCTGAAAGCAGGGAACTGACTACCTTCATAACCGATAGTGGACTGTAGAGATTCAAGCGCGTCTGTTTCGGTCTTGCATCAGCACCGTCTGCGTTTCAGAAAATGATGGCCACTATTTTGCAGAACTGCAAAAACACTTTGTGCTACATAGATGATGTCATTGTGTACGGAAGCACACGTGAAGAGCACTTCAAGAATTTGAAACAAGTTTTGCACTTGATTGCAAAGGCTGGATTGAAGTTGAATGACAAATGCATTTTTAATGTGCAAGAAGTCGACTTCCTTGGTCACAGGATCAGTCACAAGGGAATACGCCCTTTACAAAGTAACATTGACGCCATCAAGGCTGTGCCAGCCCCAACAAATGTCGGTACTCTGCGCTCATTCTTGGGCATGGTAGGCTACTACGCCAAATTTATACCTGACTATGCGGTGGTTGTCGAGCCTCTTCGAGAGTTGCTACGTAAGAATGCCACATTCACATGGAACCCTGCAAGACAAGCTTGTTTCGAGCAACTGAAATGTTCCCTGGCCACAAGATGTTTACAGCTATTTGATCCTGCGGGTGACATTATTGTCACTACGGATGCCTCATCCATTGGCTTGGGAGCAGTGTTGCAACAGACAAGGAATGATGAACTGGTGACGATTGCTTTTGCTTCTCGCAGGCTTACTTCACAGGAACAGAAGTATTCTGTAGGGGAATTGGAAGCCCTTGCTTGCTTGTGGGCATGCGAATATTGGAGAGTGTACCTTTGGGGTCGTTCATTCATATTACGCACCGATCACCAGGCTCTGGTCACACTCCTTAGTACAAAGGGAGTAGGTCGCCGACCGTTCCGGATTGCGAGGCGGCACGCCAGGCTGTTGGCATACAACTTCACGATTGAATTTCACAAGGGTGACAAGAATACTGTTGCTGATGCTCTTTCAAGGATGCCCCTTCCAGGTCGTGTGGAGGAAGAGGAAGAAGAGACTGTTTGTGTTGTCTCAACATGCATTACTCATGAAGAGTTTGTCATTGAAACGATGCAGGACCCGTTGCTGCAGCAGGTTATAAAGTGGGTGACATCGGCATGGCCCGCAGTGAAGATGTTGCCTGCCGAAGCAGTTCCGTTCTACCGGGTGCAAACTGAGCTCTCAGTCGTTGGAGACCTCCTGCTTCGTGGTGACAAATTTGTAGTACCTTCGTCGCTCGTAGCACGGCTTCTTGACGCAGCCCACGAGTCTCATCCGGGAATAACGAGGACAAAGCAGCGACTACGTGAGCAATACTGGTGGCCTGCTATGTGCAAGCAAGTAGAACAATTCATTGCATCCTGCGCGGTATGCCAATCTGTTGACAAGTCTGCAAAACCCGTGACACCACCTCTGCAGCCAGTTGCATTCCCATCTGCACCATGGCAGAAGCTAGGCATCGATATTGTGGGCCCTTTTTCCGAAGTGCCGGCAGATTGCCGTTTTGCCATTACAGCCATCGATTACTACAGCAAGTGGCCTGAGGTTTGTTTCTCAGCAAGGGTGACAACTGCAACAGTCATCTCCTTTCTGCGAAGCATCTTCAGCAGGGAAGGATATCCAGACGAGATTGTGAGTGATCATGGTGCTCAGTTTACAGCCTTGGAGTTTGACAGTTTCCTCAAAGAACGTGGCATCGCTCATACGTATTCGGCAGTCTATCATCCGCAAGCTAACGGGCAGGTAGAGAGGTTTAATCGAGTACTCAAAGAGTACGTTCAAGTCTGCGCACAAGAACATCGGCCTTTGAAGGAAGCTATCACCGAATACCTGGGAGTCTACCGTTTCACACCGCATGCGACCACAGGAGTGAAGCCTTCCGTCCTTCTTCACGGCCGTCATCCCAGAACAAAACTTGATCTTGTAGGAGCGCCAGGTAAAGAGTTTTTTCAAGATCCGCAGGCAGCGATGAAGTCCATCCACAGCAGAGTAGCACAAAGGCAACAAGCAAGTAAGACTTACACTGACCGTCGACGAGCTGCAAAGTACTCTCCATTAACAACAGGTCAACCGGTGAGAGTCAAGTTGCCTGGTCACGTGCCTAAGGGCGCTCTGAGCTACTCGAGTCCATTCACCATTGTGGACCAATGTGGTCAAGATACCTACAAGCTCAATGATGGCCGCACATGGAATCGGAGTCGGCTGGTACCTTGCCCCCAACCAGTTCCACCACCTACAGTTCCGAAAAGTTGTTCGCCTGAATCAGCAAAACCACTTGGCGAACCACAGCAGGAGAACCACGACCCACCCCAGCAGCCATCTGTTCAGACGCCAGTTGAAAGGGACGTTCCAGGACTGAGGCATTCGACGAGACAAAGAAGACCACCAGTGTGGTTTAAAGACTATGAAAGACATTGAGTGTTTATTGTGTTTTTCCAGTGTTAGTTGCTAACTCTTTTGAGGGGGAATAATGTGGTATTGTATTCTGTAGTTATGTTTGTATAAACTAGGTGGCGCTAGGCATGCGCCCTATCTGGTCAGCTGACTCGCACATCTGTATATATATTCATCATTGAACTGGAATAAAAGGGAGTTGGTCGAAGTTGTACGTGGCGGGTGCTTGACGTGGTGGTGCTCCGGCTGCTCCGGGCAGTCGGACCGGGCAGTTCCCCAACGGTACGGGATACAACAGGCAGCATCTGTATTTTGTTTCGTTGCTCTCTTCTGGCTGATAAAAAATCCGTTATCTGTGCAAGTGGTCTCTCAGTGATTAGAGCTCGGTACCTTACTGATACAACAAATTTCAGTTGGTCCTCATTGTGCCATTAAGGAATCCCTGGCTTCGTTTTGTTCTGAAACAAACTAGGTTTTGAGATTATGAGAACTTCAGTTTTTTGCTGCTGTGCTTCCACTCATTAAATAAGGAGCTAAAATGGACCGAAATTATCGAAATGCCACTCATCCGTGGCGCTGGCTAAAGGCTGGTTCTTGTAGCAGTCATGTGGCTTAAAGAGCATTACCTTGGATGATGCCTCCTGAGAGGTTTAAGCTTCTGGGGACGTGCGCAATCGACTTGTTAGGAGTAAATTCTGCATGTGCATTTAGAGCAGAAGGAACGAAAGATGGCAAAAGATGAAGGTTAACCACAAGTGTGTTCCCGTTGGCTGCCCTGGGAGACGTAACAAGGAAAGGGGAAGAGAGGGATTGAGTAAGAAGCTGCGCAAAAGTAAGTCAGCCGACAAAGCACAACAAATGCATAAATACTTTACTGCGCTCCGTTCGGGTTATGCCTCCGCAATTAGTTTAAACAATTTGCACTGGCATGATTTCAGGCATCGCTATAAGGGCACTGATAAGCAGGTTTCTTGCTACCGCGAGAATCACAAACTCCTGGGTTCTAGTAACCCTGCTTATGCCGCACAAGTAGTTTAAGAGCACGGTGCGAGGCCAACCTACCCAGAGCATCAGCTACAGAATTTCGCCAGACCAGGTCAGCTCGCTCTTTACAAATTGCCCTCAACAAATTGCCCTCTACGACTACCGTATGCACTGAAATTTCACTGGCTGGTGACTGTCCAGTCTTGTCGACCCTCCCTTGTGGCCACGTATCTGGCATATACTGAATGCTATATCTGGCACCCATCTCCCATGTAAAGGAAGCCCTGGAGCTTCCTGTCTGGACTCGCGAATGGTGTGCTGCACCGAATCAATCAGCGCTACATAGTGCCGGAGTTGGAATCGCATATTAAAATGTTTAATCGCTCTAAGTTGTCCGGCAGACTCGCAGCGCCTGTGATCTACATCGCAGTTCGTTATTTATCGTCAAAACCCGGCTATCACTGAATCGCTTGACCCTTTAATAGAGAGTTACACTGCATAGGAACCGGGATTCCGGTCAGGGTGAGGTGACTGGCCCGGCCTTGGCACGGGAGCAAAATCAGCGAATGGCCCCCTGCTGACACGGCGGCATCGGTGTAGTCACTAGCACGGCATTTAACAAACGCAGAGTATATGGCCTGCTGGAACGTGACGTTACTGTGCAGCTATTTAGTGACATGTGCATCATTTAATGCGACTTCTTCAAAACGGCCCGTTCACGGGGCAGTGCAATGCAATTAGCTATTCAGAGCCTACCTCAGGTCAGAGTTGAGCTATTGTAACCGCAAAAGTACGCCATTTAGAAGTGTTTGCTAGCGTTTTGTGTTCACTTTTCTGTGGTAGCATTATTATTGATGTCGGGTATTATTAGCGATATGCGCATAGATAATACCAGGAATGTCAGCAGATAACTGCTTCTCGGACCATGACAAGACAATAGATCACGCGGGACAGTTTCGAGAATAACGCCGATTCACCCAGGGCATTCCTGCACTATAAGTTTGGACATTATTGGGGGGAGGGGGGCACCATCCTGCCAAGGCCTTCCGGCACCTCCTCTCCTTCCTGGAGGCCACCGGCCTCTCTGGACGCCTATAGTCCACAGGGGGCAGCACATGTCATCTGGCATGATCACTGCGGCTGCGCGCCTACCCTCTCCTTTCTATCTTCTTCCCCTCCACCTCCTCCTTCTATGACACGCAGGCGGTGGGCGTGGAGGCTAGCCCTCCAGGAGACAAGCCCGTGTCCTCGCCCTTTCCACTCTTCCTACATCCACAGAAGAAGAAGAAGAAGGGGGGGGGCTGCACAAAAAAACCAACAAGGAAAAGGAAAAACTGGGCTATTTTTCTGGACCCATTTTTTCCTTCTGTGCAGAGTAGGCGACCTGGACATGTTTCATTTACAATACTCTTTCTTTTTCTTTTGGCCCTTGCGTCGCTGTTTTGACTCATAACATCGCATGCCCTGGGAAGATTCCGTTTAGCAACAGCGAGAAAGGCACGTTGCGTTCGACACAGTTAGGAGGAGCCCTTTAACATCCTTGTCTCAGGCTTGCACGGAGATTGCAACACTGAAGAAAGAGCTTCAGATGCCAAGGAGGCCGTAAGGCAAAAAATAAAGTGGCTGTTGTTATCTCTATGACCTAGATTGAGGGGCCGGGTCAAGAACGGATGGCCACTCTATCTCTTTTATAACGTCTGGTTTTGATAAGAAGGTGAAGTCGACGGCCCCTTTGATAACAGCTGCTGGACAGCATGTAGTAGGAATGCGACATGAAAGGCGTTGGGCTTCTCTGCTGCTCATGCTTTAGTCTGCTGTGATGCGAGCGCTTCCAAGAGAAGGCAAGCATAGCAGGGGCTAGTATAGAGTCAGGTGGGCTGGTGAGATTAGGATGTTTGCGGTGATAAAGCGGCCAAAGCTGGGAAGTGAAGGGGTTAATTGCAGGTGAACACGAGAGGCCTTTGCCCTGCAGTGGTCAAGGTATGCTGCTGCTGATGATGATGCCGAAGCCGAGAGTCCTTTTGGCGTTAAACTTGGCCAGTTGTGGAAAGAATTATTTCCGAAACGGACAAGCTTGAAAAGACAGTGTGCATATTGATCGATGATACATTTTCTTGCCCGCTACGACATTTTTCTGTGTATCGTTTTCGCCATTATCACCGCCTTATTTTCGTTTTTGGCATCATTTGCGGTTTTGTTATGCATGTTTTCGTCTTCACTTCTCCCTCCCCCCATCTTCATCACCCCACGCTGCAGGGCTAAATATAGTGCTAGCAGTGTATTCCGATAAAGAAATAAAACAACGAATAAAACTGTTGCCGCTCAAAAGAGAAAAACCTTTTGACGGCCCACTGACAAGAAGATTGGCAGCCACATACAAGATGTTAAATTTGTCCTTGCTATTTAAAAACACTACATCTCCGCTAGTGGCCGACTCGCCCGTTAAGTGGGACTACTTACGAAGTGCAATTGATTAAATGCTGGAACTGAAACTAAATTCTATTGTTGTTTTGTTTATTCCGACTGGAATGTCCGAAGGATGAGCAGTGCTCCTAGAGCAATTATTTGTGTAGCCTTACGAAATCATGTACTGCAGGAATAGAAGTGCTGGAAAAAATAATGCGTGAACGTGCCATGGAGTTATTGGAGTGATATGCGATCGCTGCTGTCGTCGCTGTCAGCATCCTATTTTTTAGGTGTATATCTGCACTATCTCTGGTTACAACTGGGTAAGGAATGGCGCTAAATTCTGCACTAAATAATAATAATAATAATAATTGGTTTTTGAGGAAAGGAAATGGCGCAGTATCTGTCTCATATATCGTTGGACACCTGAACCACGCCGTAAGGGAAGGGATAAAGGAGGGAGTGAAAGAAGAAAGGAGGAAAGAGGTGCCGTAGTGGAGGGCTCCGGAATAATTTCCACCACCTGGGGATCTTTAACGTGCACTGACATCGCACAGCACACGGGCGCCTTAGCGTTTTTCCTCCATAAAAACGCAGCCGCCACGGTCGGGTTCGAGCCCGGGAACTCCGGATCAGTAGTCGAGCGCCCTAACCACTGAGCCACCGCGGCGGGGCCTGTTTCAGCAGTTTATACATATTCAGTGTAGTTAGTTGGACACTGTCACTACGCATAGACGCTGAGAAATCTGAAGTGGAGGCATCAGGTTTGCTTGATTCTACTTGTTAACGAGTTACTTAACTTGTTTAAAATGAGCACATGAGCTTAGACACTCGAGGGTTTTCTTTTTTTAGGATGTACGGCTCCGAGATTAATCAAGCCAGCTCCCTTTGTGTGGCTGATGATGATGGGCTTTTATGGCGCAAGGGCACCTGTGGCCAAACAGCGCCATGGTTCAAGGTATTTTCTTCTACTAAATGTGAGGTCAGAGACCCATTTCCCATTCATTTCACCCTAACTAAGCAGAGCACCAGGCCAGGGGAAAGCTTGTGCCCATTGTATCACCGGTGGGTGCCCTGCGGCACTGGAGATCGAACCCCGCACCTCCTGCATGCGAGGCAGATGCTCAAACGACTAGGCCACCTCTGCGGTCCTTTGTGTGGCTTGCCATCTTCGCGGATGGCACTAAACCGCGGCGCCATCTATTGTCTTGGCGAAGGCTGTCTCCAACCCTGTATTATTTACGAGGTAAGCGACCGGGATTGTCGCACACAATCGCGGTCACTGGGCGGCGCTCTCGTCGAGACAAGCAAAAAAATATAAACGCGGATAACGAGGACAGTCGTAAACGCTAAGCCTATATATGCCGAGTCGATTGCACGCCGCCGGGTCATCCTTCGCGTGACGGCCCCAATTAGCCGTGGCGAAGAGGACAGTTTCTTTGGGGCACGGTGCTTACCTTGCGATAACAAAGAGACAGGTCACAGCGGACGCTGAAAGAATTCCTTGCAATTTGCTTCCTCATTACCAGGGCTGCAGAAAGAGCAATTAGGCTTCCTTGCGGAACACGTGCCTTAGATAAGCACCTTCAGAACACAAGCCTTAGTTAAGTACCTTTTTGCCGAGGCACCTTCATTAGATAAGCGCATCTGCGTGAAATCTTCAAAGCGAAAGGCAATACTCCAAGTTGCAGTAATCTCACTTCGCTCTGGTGCAGGATCAGACGGATCAGAGGGATAAGAAGCAGAACTCTCGGTGGCCAAATCTACGCCGTAATTCGTCTTTATTTATTTAAAAATGAAAATGCACGCCGTGGTCGACCAGTGGGGCCTCAAACCGGTCTGGACGGTTTCTCCAATTCGTTGCTGTTCCGGTTGAAATCCAATATGGTGATTAAATTCTGGAGTTGGTCGTGTTCCGGTTCCGCGAAAAAATGTGGCTCTGGCTTTAAGTTTACTTCCGGTTCGGTTTCGACCACTGTTCAGTGGCAAGGCTTCTTTTTTCCTGCACAACGGAGCTCATCCAGCTAACACTCCATGCCCAGCACACCTGAGCAAGAATAAAAACTTTCCATCTCTTTAAACTTTTGATGGTCGCTACCGTACATGTAAGGCACCTATCTTGTGTTCGAGCGCCATAGGGAAAGTAGGAGCTTACGGGGAGGTCCATTCTGGACAGCGTAAGTGAGAGTAATTTTTTTTCTTTCTGAAGCGTCTATAAAAAAATACGCCATGGGGGCTCGTTTTCTCTGAAAAACTTCGTCCGTAAAAAGAATAAAGCTATACACTGTATTTATGGCAACCTATACCCTGCCATGCCTATGCGCCCGCGTAGGTTGGATAAGTGCTCGGGGATATCTAGGTGATCGCAGAAAAATAGGAAGATCGAGAAAAAAATTACGCCGGAAACTCAAGCCTACTTACGTGCTTTGAATGAAAGGCGTTGTGTTTTTATGTTCTTTTATTTATTTAATTCATTTTCTTCTCTTACTTTCTAATGACACACTACTCATTAGTATACAGTCGTAAGGCAACGCTTACACTAGGTTCACCTTTGTTCGTAGAAAAGCAACAAGATTTTGTGGCCCATGGGCTGCCTGTTCGCCTCGCAAACTGAAAGTCCTGGGTTCAATTTCCCGCATGTTCGGATGAAATGTTACCTTTATTAGATGCCATGGTGACGTCACCTGGGATTTTTGGGACCAGTGCAGGTGGTCAACACCGACGTCGAGTTTTGGCTATGGATGAGCCATATGATGCTTTCGCATTAAAAAGTAGCGATGGGAACACATTCTGATGTAATTCAGGGGCTTTGATCGACAATCGCAATAACTGTACTTCCGCAGCGTTCTCTCATGTATATCGGATATTTTTAGTCTTGAATTTGGTAGCAAATAATCTTCTCAACATAAGAGAATGCTTCTTAGCCGCCGCGGTGGCTGAGTGGTTATGGCGCTCGGCTGCCGGCCCGAAAGACGCGCGTTCGATCCCGGCCGCGGCGGTCGAATTTCGATGGAGGCGAAATTCTAGAGGCCCGTGTGCTGTGCGATGTCAGTACACGTAAAAGAACCCCAGGTGGTCGGAATTTCCGGAGCCCTTCACTACGGCGTCCCTCAGCCTGAGTCGCTTTGGGACGTTAAGTCCCCCATAAACCATAAGAGAATGCTTTAAGTCACCTATATAAGTATAACCATATATGTGCGTGGTGTATACGCTGCTCGGTGAGTCACCCCATAGGCCGTGTCGCAAGCAAAGAAGGGGGCGATCTTTTCACCGACCCACTGCCGAGTTTTGTTGGTATGCGTAGACAGAGAGGCGGAGGTCGCCGCACGGGCTCTCACGACCTTCGCTCCGAGGCGTGAGTGAGTGTTGGTGGATTTACGGCGACAGTTGCGGCAGCGGAACTGCCACACGCACCGCCTCGTCGGCCTGTGCGTTTCTTTCCTCCATTTTTCTTTCCCTTTCCTTCTTAACGCCACAAGATGAATGCGTGAAAACAGGCCTGGGAACTTCCAGCGGGCTTTCCATTTCGACTGTAGTGCCGACAGCGAGACTGCGTTGACTTAAGCCTTATAAATATACTCTATAGACTTTCTATATACTTCTTATATACTTGATTGCCTTCTATAGATATTTTATTCTGTGTATTCATAGATTATATATTATCTCTAGAGAAAGCCTACTAAAAGTGTACGGTGATAAATATATGAATTGCATCAGTGACAGACTGTCTATGGGTTTCATATCTTCTATAAGATTTGTCTACAGAAAATCTAAAGAATTTATTTACAAAAGCTTATGGGCAGTCTATAGATTCTCTAAAGGGATTTTTCTAACTGTTTATGCGGTGAACAGTCATGAACAGGGGTATGAGGGATGAGGATTCACCGAAAAAAAAAATTCATTTCTGTGTTCCCTTGTCACTCAACCAGCTTGTAATCTTCCAGAGGATAGAAAATGCATGTCCGCTTTTATTTCAACAATTTTATTGGCTTGTTTTGCCTGACGTCACGGAAATAACTTAAATTTCAACGCTAAGCGAATATTCCACGAATTACGTTTTTGAGATTGAGGGTAATATATTGGGTCCTGTCTGTCCTCTTCACTATGAACGGTTAACAGCCGCATTTGTTGACTCCAGTGCATATGGCTGTATGCTTAAAAATAAAATCCAGTGCTTCGGTCCAATGAAATTTCAATGCCCAGCCAACAGCCGTGGACTGATTAGCGAGTGAACTGAAGAGGTACAAGAATAGCGTGAAATTACCGAAGCTCCTATGAGTGGTCATATATAGCGCCGTTTTCATAATTACTGAGGGCTGCTTTGTGTTTTCATACGTAGAGAGGGGGAGTGAGGTTCGAGCAGCTTCGATTGCACTTGTTTCAACAAAATGGTAATTGTAAAGTGGGCTTTCCTGTCGGGATTGGGCTCAGTGGCCGCATTTTAGCAGAAGTTTCCACCGACGTAAATATGTGAGGTGTAGGCGATGCTTTGCACAGCTCCAAGATCTCCAGCAACACATTTGAATAACTGCAAAAAAATAAACGTGCTTCCTTCTTGAGTCGCACCTTTAGAATGTGACTTTTCAACGCAGCATTATTGTGTGCAAAAAATCATATATGTTGATCAACCTGTGTTGATTTAAAATCGCGTAATGCAGGAAAGGATATCCGTAATGTTCTGTGTCACCGGAATCTCAAGAAAAGAACAGAAAACACTGGCGCTGTCTTTGATGTAAACAAGATCTTCGTCGACATTTGCCTAAACTGTACCTTTACCGCGAAGCTTTTGTGTGTCCTTTAATGCAAGCCTCCTCCCGCCAATAAACGGCAGCATTGCCGGTCTCAGTACAAAATGTTCGAAACGTCCAGAATGAAAATTAACTAAACTCTGGCGGCGAATTCGATATGAACCTACAACCGTAACTATTAAACCCATCATCGCCAGTGTTGTCACAACAGACTCGAGCCATTGTAATACAGCGCGTAGCTTTTCGTACTAAGGTACGATAATCGACGCAGACAACAGCGACAAGCTACTACAGTTAGCGCGCATACTGGCGCGTAATGTCACAGGGTAGGCTGGCATTCTCTTGAGCGATCAGGTTAATGCGAGCGTTATTGATTACGACGTACGGCACCGGCGCTTACTTCGGAGACAGTCGCGAATAAAGCCATCCCTTCGACAACAACAAGGCAAAAGCACTATGAAATGACGCCTGTTCTACCTTGTACCTACTCCCCAGAAAGCCTGTAACTAAAATCCCTGACCATGCCCGCTAGCCCCTTTTTCCCGCCACCACGACAAAGAGGCTGCCCCAACGTTCCTCACAATGCGCCAAGGTAGTACATCTTCTTTGGGACGACGTCGTCGCTTTTATCCCCCCCTTTCCTCACCTCAGTTCTTTCTTGCTTCGCCCTTCCCCACTGTTCGCTCGATGCCTGGCATCGATCCGTTGGCGCCGGCTTTTAGGTGAGAATCCTTGTGTTCACTCCTATACGCTCCATTCACTTGTTGCGTGCACAGCCATGTCACCTCGATGCGCGCTTTTTCGTATTGAGGAACGCAGACAACAGCTGGATGGTTAGGTGAACTGTTTGGTGCTCTATTTTTTTTTCACACGAGCGCCTTCCAACTTTTTGCGGCGGGTAGCGGGCTAGACTTCGTACATCGTTGAGTAAAGGTACTGCGCGAAATAATACAAACATTTACTCAACGATGTACGACCGACTCGCCCAACAACATGCACTCCTGAAATAGACTTTGCACCAATCAATAGGGTTTCCCGTGGAATGTATTTAAGGACGAGTACGAGGTACACCGCAAATGAGAGTTCTAACATTCTAATTATGTCACGAGGGGAGTAAGAGGACCTAAGAGGATCTCACAGGAGCAGCGAGAGGAACTCAGATGGCGCTGGGACTCTATGAAAGCACTTCAGCGCCTTCGAAGGGCTTGTGAATGAAGACGAATGAGATTACTTCTGAAACTTTGTGAGGAGTTGAGAGACTTGTTGGGACTTATGGAAAGGGCGAGTAAGCTTCCAGAACCAACGCAGATAAGATGGACGCGTGAGATGCAGATGGACGATGGACCCGCAAGAGGATTTGTCCAGGCTTTACAGTTAGGGCTGGGTCTTACGGACTGTGGCGTCCTCTTCGCAAGCCTTCGTAAGACGTGTACTGGCAGGTCTTCACTCGATCTCTTACTCCTACCCTTTACTACAGAAGGCGCGGACCTAAGGCTGTCTCGTAAAACCCCCTCTCCTGCTTTGCGCGTTTCGTGCCCCAGTTTAAATATCTCATCCATTCGTCAAGTACCAAAGAGCCCAAGTTTCTTCTTCAGTTAAGCAACTAAGGGCCGCGTCAAGTCTTTCTACTCAGTGTTCTGTAATGCGCACTGAGATGTCAGCACAAGACTGTTTATGCATTTCGCTTCCAGCGACATCTAATCCGCGACGTCGTGCACTAACTAGCCTGACTCCACAAGCCGTGACGGGTAACAAGAGTGTTGTATGATATATATTGCAGGGACATTCAGCTCGCTTTGAAGCTCGACTCGGAGCATCTCTCAGCGTTAAATCAATATTCTGCAAACTTTTTAAGAGACATTTAATGATTCTTCACGTGAAGCGCGATGTTGTCCAGATTTTATTGCGCTAATATTGCTGCTTTGATAGCTGGGGAGTTGATATTCTGTGCCTTAGCAGCACCGGCACAAGTAGTGAGGTACTGCGCTTTGTGCTTGAACGTAGCTGAGGAGCCTTAATCGAAAACTGTAGCACAAGGTGGCAAAGTTTTCTAGAATAAAAACGCTTGTCAACACATCTTTCTGATGCCGCGGGCAAATAAGCCACACCTGTCTTGCATCCTTGGCTGCAAGGAGAGTGTCGATAACTTTTCTCTGTACAGTATCTCGAGATTCAACTCAGTCCTATACGAGGGACATGCTTTCACGCAGACTCTAGCTGGCATGATACTATTCTGTTAGTAATGCACTAGGCATGTTTCTACTAACTATTAATACTAGGCACGAGGTTGTGCTATAAATGATTCTGCTATTCCACTACTAATTATATTAGTACTCGTGGGAATAGCGCGGAGCGCGTTACTCACCACCAATATATGCACACGTAATTCCCGTGCTGCAACCCGATAATTCTCCTGTTACTCCCTTCTTTCCATCCAGGTGCTATTCTTTCTTATTTATTTTGCGTTTTTCACGCCCAAATCCAGCAAAAGGGAAGCAAACACCAAGCCACACGTAAAGCAAGCTACTTGACTCCCATCCGTGCGAAAACATACAGAGCGATGACAAGCTTTAAACGAAGGACGCGGGTTCAATCCCGGCCGCGGCGGTCGAATTTCGATGGAGGCGAAATTCTAGAGGCCCGTGTGCTGTGCGGTGTCAGTGCACGTTAAAGAACCCCAGGGGGTCGAAATTGCCGGAACCCTTCACCACGGCGTCTCTCATAGCCGGAGCTGCTTTGGGACGTTAAACCCCCATAAACCAAACCAAAACTTTAAACGAGAACAACACATGACGTTGGTCCTGGGACGATGTGCTACTGCCTTTGTGTTTTCTTCGCTGTTCTGAAAGTAATGTCACAGACTGGTGCAGCGTGTTGCACATTTGCGTAGGGGGCCATTTCTGTGATTTCCTGTTTTTTTTTAGACACTTAAGAACTGTGATTCCGTGATTCACTTAAGCCACGATTCTATTTTGCGCAGAAGGTGTCCCAGAGTTCTCCCATTGATTCATTCCATTTTTCTCTAACTTTATAGTTTTCTCACGGACTTACGAATCAGCGCGCCTGTGAACTCATGATTCTGTTGTGTATTCGTGCTTGTAAAGAAGCCAGCAACAAAAGAAAGAGTATGTTTCTGTTTTTTTTTTGTAAGTTAGGTGTTGATGTATGGGATGCTAGTAGTTTAACAGAGTTAAGGCTGAAAAATAATTGGATGGAAAAGCGATATTATTCTCATGAAATCATGGCCCCATTGTTATACGATTTCATAATGGTGCGAGTTGATGATTATTTTTTCTTCGCTATTGTGCGATTTTTCTGACGCACTGTTTGACGATACAGGCCAGGGAAAAAATGCCTCGCAGTTCTGTCATTTGATCATGATCCCACTGCTCAGTGATTCCATCGTTCTGTTTCATAGAATCATGATGCCATCCTTCAATGATTTCACGATTCTATTTGCCATTGCTTCTCTTCGCGCGACTGTTCAACGCCACAGACCAGCGAAAAGTGTCCCACTGCTGTGAACTGTTCGCCGCCGCGTTCGGAAGCACGAAAAACTCTTTACACGCCTCTGTAGTCGGATACAACTCAAGAACCAAGCGGCTTTTCCCCGTCAAAGGACACCGTTCCAGCCTATGGCGTCGGGCGATTCTCCTGACCCTGCTTACGTGACAATGCAAGGAGGGGACTACTTCCTTTTATCTAGCACAACCTGCATCGTCTCGTTGGGAAGGCCATCAGAATCTGCCCACGCTATTGGCTGGAAGCGGATCCTTTGACTAGGAAAAGCCGCTTCTGTCTTGAGTTGTACCTGCCTATAGTTCGCGCAGCGTTGCACCGAACTAGCGAGAAGCACGGCGCCCATACGATCGCCATGCTGCCACTGCCGTTGTCGGCCCGTCCACCGGAAGCCAGTGTCACGCGAGAGCAAAGCGCATCGATTTCGCAGCGTTCGGCCCTCGTCCAGACTGCGCCTCGGCTCGGCTCGGCTTGGACAGGCAGCCCCGCAGGTGGAAAGGCCGAGCAAACTTGCACGGCGCCGGGTAACGTGTTTGTTGTGCCTGTCGCGAGCCTCCTACCGTTGGCGAGTCAAGCTCGTAAATACCGTACCTACGCGCTTATAACGGGCATCCCTTTTTGACGGAGATCCAGGCCTAAAACGGCATGCGCGTTAGAGCCGGGTACGAAACTAACATGGCTGAGCCGCTTTTCCTACACTCAGCAAGCCTCGCAGTTTTTGCGCAGACAAGGACTATGGCTTCAGATGCCTGACTTGGTCTTTGGTATTTTTTAACGACTTTTAAACATTATTTAGGCCTTGTTTTTATTACTTTTAAAGATTAACTTGCGCATACCGCCTTTATGATACTTTGTTAATCTACTCATACTCGACGCTTGTAGGCCTTGCATACCGCCGTCAATCTTATTTTTATTTATTTGTAACCTGCATAGTGCGGAAGGACATTAGAACAGGGGCGCTACACGCGTTAAATTCCATCATGAACAAATTAACTTAAAGCAAGGAAAAATGCATTCATCGATTTCATGTATACACTGCGTGATGGCAAACTGTTCGAGTCTCGGAGAGTTCTGGCCAAGAAAAGAATACCAAAAGACGTCACCATTATAAGAAAATTCCTCGCTTTCAAACAGTGGCCCCGTCACCTCTGTATATGGTTTGGTGCCTGGATATGCTTCCTACGCAAGGGCATCTCGTTCAGGAAATTACACTTCTAGAAAATCTGGTTGGTGCTTTTTGACTGGAGATGCCCATGAGTCGGAAAAATTCGTCTGCATGATTATCAGGCGAAAAGTTCCTCTCCACCTCAATATCCATCGAACAGAAACCATTGTAGGGGTAACCCCAGCGCATGGACGTCACAAGGTGGTGGTTCAGCACTTTCGCGTTGGCAGTTGCCATTTCGTAAAAGGCGTTGGGTCCAACTGTACATAGCTGTACTGTCTGCTGCTTTCCATGGCTGTCATTCTTGCTGATGTTCAATAGCGAGAATGGCTACGGATTTTAATAAAGGTCGTCGCTGCAATGACACAGAGGGACGGCATGCTGCGATGTGCAAGCAGAGATGAACTTTCTCAACGTGCGAGATCGCTTGAACCTCCTGCAAAATGGTTGCTGCTTGTTCAATGCTGTCACGAGAATATTCCAGTATGAGGTAAATTTCTGTTCGACCTCGCCCTGCCAAGTGTTAGCCGTTTTGATTTGCTCAGTTTACCAGAACGTCAGCTTGGGCTTGTAAGTTTTTCATCCTAAAGTTAACAGCGCAAAACGCAGACGAGGACACGAAACGAAGACGCAACAAGCGCTCGTCGGCGCGCGTTTTGCGCTGTAGACTTCAAGGAAGCTCTGAGTGACTGCCCCGTATAGGCGGTGCTCCTAAGTTCAAGTCCCAGCAACCAGGACAGATTTTTCTTCGACTGGTAAGCTTCTGTGATAGCTGTGTATAATTTCCTTTTGTGCCCATATAGCTGTACGCATGTGGATGTTAATGAGTAAATGAAACTTCGCTTTTTCGTCTTCACAAATGTAAAAATCAGAGCCACTTCAGAGTTGAAGGCATGTTAGAAGCGGGTAATTGCGGTAAGGTGGAGGGCGCAACGTGGCGTCTACTGTTGAGTGCCACTTTATACCGCGACGTATCTATATTTGGGAGCTATCGGGGAATGATGCGATCGAATGCACGAACGCCGCAAGTGTCACGGTTGCGGTTTGCATTGCAGAGCCCATGGAAAGTCTACACCGCTCTACTCTATGTGATTGAAGGTCTGTGCTGCGGGAGTGCGTTTGCGGAGGAAAATAGGACAGGCGACTGGGGCAGAGGCGCTGTGGCGGTCATTAGTTATAGGCGCGAGGCTTATTCGGTACGCAAGACTGCATGTTAGGCGGTCCGGTTGTTCAGTCCTCGCCGCTATCCTGCGAGCAGCCCTTCTACCCTGCAACAGTATTTGAACACAGCGGTCATGTATTGTTCTTGCTAGCTTATAGCCGACACCAGCAGGGACGTTGAGAAAACAACGCAGGGGAAACCACAGCGCACTCATAGTATCAGTTTTCACTGCAGAGAGATATCTTTTTTTTTTCTTCGGGCCGACTTTCCTCCCTCCTTTCTTATACGACAGCAGCTCGGCTTCGTTCAATTAGCGGTCGTCGTTATCGTTATTCCCTGCGTATACTCACTATAGCTTCTGGTTTGCTAAAGATCTTAAATGTCCCGATTGGGTCGTTAACGGTACACTTTCTCCACTTGCTTGTTTTTGTTTGTAACAGGAGAGAAGGTTTAAATGACGGCAGCGCGTGCAAGGAGGATATAAAATGATGCCAACGTTTGTGCTCTTCTCATGGCCGAAGAGGCAGCAGTGATTGCTGGATTTCCTGCCACCACATTCTTTTTTAGTGTATGAATTAAACGAGGGCATAGCGCAAGCACTAATCAAAATATTAAAACTTGTAGATGGCTACATACAAAACAGAGCTAACCAATTACTGAGAGAACTTAAGACTAGTTACGTGCCGTAAATGCGAAAGCATTGCTGCAAACGTGAAGACATTACTGCGCACGTGAAATCATTGCTGCAAACATGAAAGCATTGCTGCGAAAGTGAAAGCATTGCTGCGAAAGTGAAAGCATTGCTGTGAATGCGAAAGTATGCACGGGGGGCGGGCAGAGGAGGGGGAGTGTTCGTCTGCGACGATACCGTAGTAATCAACGCAGTGGCCATCGCAGCTGATCTGTCGCGCCGATCGAATGGAAGTTGAGGACGACGGCTATACCGAAACCTGCTGCAAGAAACTGGCAGTTTGGCGCGTGAGGTATTGTGCTGCGGTGATGGTGTATTACTCTAATGCAGTGGCCAGCGAAGCTGATCTGTCCGCGCCGGCCTTGGTTAGAAACCCATCCTGGGAGGTTATTGAAGAAATATTATTTCCCTTTCTTTCCTGATGATATAGCGTTTGAAATGCTCTATTTTTGCGAAGCAGTCCTACGGAAAATGTCCATTTACGTGTGCCCGTTCCGTACACGGGTAGTACACCTCATGATGATCGCGATCATTTAGGCACTAGCGATACCGTCATGAGGTCTCGTGTTTCCGGAATGTCTGGCGCGGACAACGCCGGACTTTCCGCCTCATGAGCCATGTAATGCTTTCGCATTTATAACGCGTTTTCAAAAAGCGCGTGAAAGGTACACTCCAAATAAAAATACGTCTAAATGGGAGAAAAAAGGGAGTAGTATGTTTTCTGGCGCACATCTGTTCACAAAAGGGAGTGCGCTAAAGGACAGCTTACTCCTTTATTACTCCTTTCCGTTTAGTGTGTGCCGGCGATATCATTTGCCTCGCTGTCCGCAAAAACCACCTAGCAGTCTAAACGTTGCCCCCTGCCTGACACAGCCCGGTCTCCCCGCCGTCGGTGCGGGCACGTATAGAGAGCGCGAAGCCCTTTCGCCACGCCCTCTATTCGTGCATACCCAGTTTCGCAACGCAGCTGCTTTTTTCTTTGTCTTGTCACTCTTCCTTCTCTCCCCATCTCAGCTTCTCCTTTCCTAGCTTTGCTCTGTGTTTATGTTTTTGTTTCTCAAACCGGGACGCTCGTGGGAGGGAAGCGTCGCAGGCTCGCACTGTCAAGAGCCTGGAACGCTTCCAAACATGGAAGACACGTCGTGAGTACCGGCGTGGTCGAGACGCCGCTGCGTCTCGTGACGTTTCCAAACAAGCAATTCTCGCCTCCACGCGCTCTTTCTTTGTCGTCCTCAATTTTTTTTGCGTTCGTTTCCTGTACTTTCTGATGAGTCACCTTAGGAAGCAACTAAAACTCTAAGCGCAATGGGGTCCTTCCTACACGAAAGAAGCCTGGCTCCTTGAGGTCGCTAACCACGTCAGTGAAAGAGCCAGAGTCGCAGTCCTTGGGCAGATTGCACAACCACAGCATCTGCGACCCTGTCAGAGCTGGTTTGTTGCCTTTGCCTGGTATACGTCACCGGAGGTGACGCACTTGCGCTTTTCGCCAGACTTTCGCTGTGCGGCTGTTTGATTTGAGCGGTAGTGCACTTTAAGCTTACGTATGCGAGCCCCCGCCAGAAAGCAATCACAGATAAACTTTTCCATAGCTTGGCAAGGACACTTGTCTGAGTAAATAAAGACGATGTGAACTTCTATTCAGGGAAAACTGAAAAGGTTCCAACCCCGGAGTCCAAGTAGAGGGCTTGAGCATGTCTTACTTTGCCACGCGTTTTTTTTTCTGGTACATGAACTGGCCCGTACTCATCAGCAGGGAAGGGACTACGGCATGAAATTACTTTGCAAAAATTTGCTGTCTCTCTCGCCACCAAAATTAGGGGATATAAAATGCCCTGCGCGAGCAGTGTAGTGAATTCTACGACGGGTCATAGAATCTGCTAGCAGCAATCTTTGAATTGTTCTCGTCAAAGAGATTGTATTCGTATTTTGTGCAGCTTTCGTCAAATTTTCTTCCACGTCGTTAGCGACACCTTCGGCTGCCGTACGTCTATGCCGTTATTACTTCTTCTCTAAAAGAAAGGGTGAAATATTTTAGAGATTTCTCTTTCGTCTGCATCACTTAGTGTGACTTACAGCCATTGTATGGTGCTGGGCGTGAGAAGCGCCCTCTTCTCATAAGGAAGAGGAACGCAAAGAAAGAACGATATAGAGGGAAAAAATAATAATAATTATGCCCCGTGCAAAACTGCCAAGATATACATCTACAAGACGTTCCATCATTTGCAATCTAAAGCGCCATGCCTAAATGTTTCTTCAGAGCATCGTATCATACTAAAGGGCCGGTTTAACCACTGCTCTGCGGCGTGCTGGAATCTTTACGACCGCAATTACCCGTTCTCGGCGCCAAACACACGGGGATCGCTCGCCTCAGCCATCAGACAAACCTCGCAACACCGATCCTATCTGCTTCGTCCTACTCTCTACGCAAGGAGCCTGCTGTGGGCATTCCTAGCGCGATTATTTCGAAAGGGAGTGTGTTTGCATATAGATGTGTACGCGTTGCATGCGTTTGTCGGTGCGTACTCGCTCCTATATTGACTGCACACTTGAACGCGCCCTTGGCCTTCGGCCTCGGTCAGGTATGACGGCCACCGAGACGGGTTCTGTCCACAATCTCAGCGCCTGCTGCTCCTTCCTGGGCAGCCTTGAGCGAGCAAGGAGGAGAGGCTGTGTGTCTAGGCCTGAGGCTTAACGCTGTCGTCCTTATTTTTACCCTTTCGGTGCGTACAGACTCGGGCGCCGATGATGTACGCATGGCGAGATACCTCGACATGATTTACACCAGGCTAGCCTTTCAACGCGTGTGCAATTAGGAAGTACTTGGCATTTCGTGGTGAGGGGTGCAGTGGGGAATTTCTTTTAGGTGTGGATGTATAACTTGCAACGACGTACTATGCGTTTTCTGTATTCGTGGACCAGAACCATATAAAATAATCACTTTACGAAGTTTTATAATGAATACATTCCTTTACACCCAGCGCCGCTTTTAGGCGAGAATGCCATTGTTAGCATATCTTCCGTTTTTAGCTTTTTAAAAGAAGCAGATGTTCTTCAGAAACTGTAAACTTTGATCCACAGCTTTGCTTTAAAATGTGATGCATTTCAGCCATTTTCTCATTCCATGAGAAGAGGGCTGAGGTGGTTATTTGAATGGTTGGCAGCCTCAGGATCCTTGCCCAGCCAAGGATGGCTACTGAGGTTATCTGACCTTCTTGAAAGCGTTTATTTTTAGCCATTTATAAAATTTCTTCTTTCTCTTATTACTACCAGAACGAAATAGCAACTTAAGTCCTCTACACAACCACGTTTCCTCCCACCTACAGAAAAGTGTTCATATACCTTGAGCCTGGCGCATGATAGCCTTAGCTGCTTATGTGCCATTAAACCCAACACAACACAACATATAGAAAGCGTGCTTGTTTATCTACTGTGCTTATCGGCATCTGCTCCGACGTGCAGTGTGGAACAACGCGGCGGCCGTGACGTCATGCGAAGCATACGGTGGTAGTACCGTCGCCGTGGCACGTTGTCGCCTATAACTATAAAAAGGGAGTGCGCTAGAGGGCAACCTTAAAACGTAGTGCACAAGAGGACAACTTACTCCGTTCTTACTCCTTTATGTTTAGACTGTAGCTCTGCTGTGTAAAGCACGCTAGAGGACAGCTTACACCTTTTTTACTCTTTTCTCTTTAGAGTGCAGTCCTGCTGTCACTTCTCCAGTTCTGTCGCTGTTTGGCGTCCCGCTCTCTGTACGCCAGCCGCAAATCACGCCTTGACTCGCGTCCTCCTGACGTACGCGAGGCGCCGGAAGCGCCGTGTGCGGATGTCACGATGCTCTCGTAATAACGTGCCATTGTCTTTCGTTATGTACGGCGACCGCTATTTGAGCCGTCCAACGCTCCGTTGGCAGGACGTTGCGATTCGCCTCTCCTCTTTATTTCACCGCGCCGAGTCTCCTCCGGAGTGGCATTGTCCACGAGTGTGTGTGTGCGGTTTGATTGCGGTGAAGAAAATGGCGCTTGCCTTTGAGCAGCACCCGAGGTTCACGGGTATAAACAAGGACACCAGCACAATGACAACTTCCTTCCTCTGATTGCCGTTTTGTTTACTCGCACGTCTGTTCGTTCTTGTTTTACTGCCTTCTTTCATCTCCTATCTTCACTCTTTGTTCTTCTTATTTTATTTGTTCTTTCTTTTAGTTTATTTATTTCTTGTTTTATTCTTTTTGTTCTTTTCTTTCCACAGAAGGCGGTAGGTAGAGACGTAGTCCCGAGTCGACAGTGTTTTGGAGCCCGAAAGAAAAGAGAGAATAAAAGTATATATTCTCTCTCAATGTCAAAAGGCCCATTTGGAAGCCCAAGCCGAAGAAGCAGTGACGGAACGCTGACAAGGAAGTGTTCTTTTAGGACCACCCAGTCGTTAACGAACACCTCGGAAAAGCCACTCGCATGCATCTGACCTCTGCAAAAATTTCTTTAGACAGTCTACAGACTGTCCATATACTTCTGTCTATAAAGTCTATAGGCTCTGCATAGACAAAACCTAAAGAACAGTCTATAGGCAATATAAATCCTATAGACAGTCTATAGACAGTCTATAGATGTATGGCCGCACACTTTTAGTAGATTTTGTCTACAGACTATGATTAGACAAAAAGAAATATCTATAGCAAAGCAATAGAGTCTATGAGAAGTCCATAGACTGTCTAGAGACCATTTTTTGAAAGGGGTACGAAGTCTGTCACGTTCACAGCGCTGTAACCCTTCGCTGAACATGGAGAATGATGGTTCTGGCTTTTTTCTCCCGAAGTCTATGCGGGAGCATTTTTTCTATTCGCAACATTGCCAACTAGTCCAGTTAGCAGTTGACATGTGAGACCACTTGCTGCAAGTTGAGAAACATGAATAGTGGGGGAGATTCACCATGTTTGTTATTTCTTGCATCAGTGGCTTCATAGGCGACTTTATGGCAACCCCATATTGATCCGCTTTGTAACCAGAGTATCATTCTGTTGAACTTCGGAAAAGCGCTCTGATGGGCTGGCAATAGAATGTGTGGGGTTGAATTGGGGAGATAAGTACGTTCTCCCCACTCAATCGCGGCTGACACGGTTCAAAGCCGCCCGAACCCCACCCCGTGATCGCGTACGCTACCGAGCGCTCGCCGACCACGGCGGGCCTTACTCTGGGGGAACAAAGGAACGACACATTGGCTGACACAAACAGGCATTTATTGCTACAGAAACAATAACGCCAGCTAGCAACAAGGTACGCTAATGAATCAAGGACGTCCGACTCACCAGCAAGGTTCCGAGCGAATGTTCGCCCGCGCTAGGGCAAGGGATATAAACTCCGCAGGCCGGACGGGACGAGTACGGGAGCCTGTCTCCCCGTCGCTTCTTCGCCCCGTCGGCGAAGAGCGGAGACCCGAGCGACGCGTCCGATCGCGGTGATTATCCCGGCCGAAGAGACCCCATCTCCCGCGGGCAGGCTTCAGCAGTCTCCCCCGCAGCGACGCTGGCGCCCTCTCTTGCCAGTTAATGTAACTGACAAGGGAATCCGCTCAGCCTCGAGGGGAGACCGCCGCTGCACGGTGCCTCGCGGGAAAGCAAACTCAGGGGGCTGCAGGGCAGGTCCCCACATCCCCCCAACCTTAAATAGACCCACGCGCCTGAAAGTACATGCTATGGAGGAGTCTCCTGGTCTTCATGTCTTTGAGGCACGTCTTGCAGCTGAGGTCACGCCGACAGCGTCCACGCAGACTTCCGCGGTATTCCGAAGGCGGCGTGAAGGTCTCAGCTGGGATGACTCGTATGGCCCGCGGACTACCGTGTCCGCAGGCCCGCGAATCGAAGGCCGGTGGGAAAACTGCAGGCCAGGATCCTGCAGTAGTCGCCAGGGCAGCAGCAGCCGGAGGTGACTGCTGACTGGTCTCGCCACAGCTGCCCCGGAGGGATGCGGCGAACAGGATACAGGCCGCTCCGTCGCTGCAGGTGGCAGCGAGACGATGTGCACCGGTCAGCAAGCCTGGGTGGCTCCACCGGATCTGCAAAATTGTCGAAACGCTCTCGGCGTGCCTTTAACGTAGGTCACGGGAGGGGAAACGGCATCCGCAAGGGCCTCGTGGCACAATGCCTAACTCGCTAGCAAAACGTGTCGGCGGCTGTGCAAACGCAAAGTTCGAGTGAACCAAGCCCTTTCTTGAGTTGAACGAGACTGCTCAGTTCGTGCGAGGTTGCAAAAAAAAAAAACGGACGGGCAGCAAAGTGCGCCCCCTCTCAACGTCACGGTCCGGTGGTCATGTCTCTTTTAATGTGGTGCAGGCAGCTCCGAAAAGCCTCAGGCCTAACGACCACTCCGACGACGACCGTGACCACAAGAAAGACCCGAAACGGGTTTTGTGCGCGCAGCCGCGAGGAGACATCAGCTTTGTGGGGTGGTCCTACCCCGCTCACTGCACAAAGCAGCTTCTGAGCGGTCGGCGCCCACCGTATCGGACGGTGTCGGAGCGCCCGGTGCCGAGCTGCAATACCAGCGAGCTCGTAGCGGCACCCGTGGCCCCAGGCCACCCGGCTCCCGGAGCCGCGACTCCCAGAGTCGAAAAAGAGATAGTAGAGAAAATATGTACAGAAACTCGGACCACCCACGCGGCTTCCGTACTCACTCGCTTCGGGCTCGGCGACTCCGCGGGCGCTAGGCCTCGAACTCCCTCGATGCGGACCAAGTGATTCTCACGAAGAAACTCCAGGGAAAAAAAATGTGCTGAGCATGTCGAAAAGTTCAAACATGCTGCAGCGCAATACACCTCGCACTCAAGAAAGCATGCCGCAGGTCCTAGCGATCAAAATTCACTCTAGGCCTAGCACTTGTCAAGTCCGGACAAAGAGCGTTCCTCGAACCGAACCGACAGTCGTCCAATGTTCCAAGAGCGGGCCCCACGTTGGGCGCCAGATGTGGGGTTGACTTGGGGAGATAAGTACGTTCTCCCCACTCAATCGCGGCTGACACGGTTCAAAGCCGCCCGAACCCCACCCCGTGATCGCGTACGCTACCGAGCGCACGCCGACCACGGCGGGCCTTGCTCTGGGGGAACAAAGGAACGACACATTGGCTGACACAAACAGGCATTTATTGCTACAGAAACAATAACGCCAGCTAGCAACAAGGTACGCTAATGAATCAAGGACGTCCGACTCACCAGCAAGGTTCCGAGCGAATGTTCGCCCGCGCTAGGGCAAGGGATATAAACTCCGCAGGCCGGACGGGACGAGTACGGGAGCCTGTCTCCCCGTCGCTTCTTCGCCCCGTCGGCGAAGAGCGGAGCCCCGACGCGACGCGTCCGATCGCGGCGATTATCCCGGCCCAAGAGACCCCATCTCCCGCGGGCAGGCTTCAGCAGTCTCCCCCGCAGCGACGCTGGCGCCCTCTCTTGCCAGTTAATGTAACTGACAAGGGAATCCGCTCAGCCTCGAGGGGAGACCGCCGCTGCACGGTGCCTCGCGGGAAAGCAAACTCAGGGGGCTGCAGGGCAGGTCCCCACAAATGGTTGCCTCAAAAGGGCGTAAAAAGTATCCGAAGCCTCGAGGTTACCTTGGGAAAACCTGTTTTGATTCTCGCAATAACTCTTAATGACCAATTTGTCTTTTTCGGTGTATAATGCGTTTGCATTTGGCAGTACTTAGTTAATCTATAATCAGTTTGTTAAGCACAGTGCACTGCTTTTGTTTCATTATTGCACTTCGCAGCGCTTAATCAGCTATTGCATCGCGTTTCTTTTTCTCTGTAGAATCAAGAAGTACGCATATAGCTGCATTCCAGATTGCTAGAATCCTCCGTTGAATTTCAGTATCTGTAATTAATTAAATTTAACGTTCAAGTTCGAACAGCGTTAAATTTCACCTTTCGTGCATTATTCGCGCTGTCTTTGTCCTTAAGGGCTTCGACACACATGTTTTTTGGGAGAGAGCTCTTTCCGATATTTCCACATCACGGAATCGGACATCGACCACCTCTCAGTGTCCGCAATTGGTCTGTCCCGCTCAGAGACCAAGTTTAATGCACAGGCATCTCTCAGAAACTGCTTTTCGTTGGACCGCCCATCATGTTATGTCGAGTGCACAACGAGGCCCTACTATTGTCTCTACCGCACTTCATTAATTCGGTGACGTGTTCCATTTTATGCAGTTCTTGTCTCTTAAACGGAGTCTGAGCACAAGTCCAACCAGTTAGAGCCGAACCTCGTTATAACGAAACAATGGATGTAAGGAAAGAATAACGGTTCTTCTTGGAAGCTCGGTCAACACTGCTTATAACGAATTTACGGCTATAACGAAGTAATTTTCGGGCCCCTTGAACTTCGTTATCACGAGGTTCAACTGTATTGCACTCAGTAAAAAATTTACTCTATGACCTTTACGTGTAAGCTGAAGTTTGTCAGGCAATATAACACGCATTTGTGGCAGAGAGAATTGAATTTAAGAAACTTCCCATCACCCGACTCATACTCGCGACGTCCCTATCGAGAAGGACTGGTTGCCGCCGTTTGAAGTGAATAGCAGTGTGACCTATCTGTCATCCGCGCGAAATGATAATCGGTCACGAGGAAATGAAAGGCTTCAGTAACTGTCTCCCTATTGACATCATCAAGGCCCCTTTAAGGCCTTGTGGGAGTATTAACCGTATAAAGGAAATATCCTCTTGAATGAATTGGAGTCCACTCTTTAAAGCCTGCAGTTCACACCCGATTCAAGTGGTCTAGTATGGTACGTCTAGATGTGAAGCGAACATCTCTGATGTCGCACAACGAACAGAATGTGGCATGCCCGGATGCAGGATATTCCTAGACGTAGAGCATTGACTCAAGTTGCTGTAAGCACTGAGAAGTGGCCGCATTTCTTGCTAAGTATTTCGTGGCTTCCGGGCGTGGTCGCCTCCCATTTCCGTGGTTTGCCGTCACGGGACACGAAAGCAGTGTTCGACTCTCGCGTCATCGTCTGGCCAACGTCACTTTTCGCTGTCACGGCGTCGCGGCTTATCTGCCAGAACGAGACGGCATTGCTTCACATCGGCTTTCAGCTGACTCCCGCGTTGGTTTCAGGCACTGTGACGCTACGCGCTGGAGCAGACGGAATTTTTACCAGAAACTGTTATGTGCGTCCGTGTCTGAAAGAAAATATAGCTGTTCTCCTACACCTGCAAAAGCCACGCATCCTGCTTCCAAGGAAACGGTAAGATGTGCTGGCAATTTCGTCGGTTATATTTTTATTCACGGTACAACTTTAGAACATAAGGTTGGTATGTTACTGGTGGCTTCCACTTTAAATCGGATCGGTAACACATGTCACTCACCTAGCAAGTAACTGAAGCTCCTAACGTATTTGTCCTTAACTATTTTTCTCTTTTTTTGCTCTTTCCTTGGATAAATTACTTCTCTCCTGTCCTCAACCAATTATTTTGTCTATTTGCGCTTAATTCTAGTTTCCACGACGCCTTGGTTGTCTCTAATCATAAAGTCTTGTCAGCCCCTGGATTTCTTGAGGGGCCAGCGCCGCAAAGCGCGGGAATCAAGCCGCTTTAATCGGTCCCTGGATGTGGCGCCATCTAGCCTCTCTCACACAAAATAACATCCGGAACGCATTTCTACAACGTTATAAATATAATATTCCCAGATTTCTCCTTAAGTATCAGAGAAGTCACAGCAGACGAATAATTAACCGCCAGTAGCTATTCACTCTGTAAATGCCTGCTAACAGGGACAGCACCGCTAAACGAAGGGATGTGTACCCACATCTACACCCCGCATAACACCAGCTCGAGTTGAGCGCAAACCACTATCCTTGCATTTCTGTGTGGACAACCTCTGCGGACATATATCCTGGAGCCGTCATTGAAGCGTTCACGGCAAAACAGGGCTTCAAACAGGCGCTGTATTGAAGCAAGCCTGTTTCATCCTTTTCTCCGCTGGTTCTGTGCACAACCCTTTGGTTGACTCGCTAAGTCGCTCAGCTGGAGGCATCGTGCTTTCATGAGCACATAAATGTTTGTTAATGAGTTAGCACCCTTCCTGCTATCCTTAGGTTAGCAAGCCATTTACACTCTAAGCAGAAAGGAGTCAAAAGGAAGTAAACTGACCTCTAGCGGAGCTTATTCCTTTGTCGTGTTCAAAGGTATGCATGCATTAGTATCCCCTTACAATCTTTTTGCATGATCACTAAGGAAATGCCCGCGTCACGCATAGCTCTTTCAAGGAAAAAAAATGTTAAACTTTTTTTTTTTGGGGGCGCGAAGTTCGGGATTGAACGGCGCAGAGGCAATGAAGACGAATACACCCCTGAATTGCAGGAAAATTTTACGAACGACCGAGCAAAACTGCGCGAAAGGCAATCTATACGTGCTACACATTCGAAGAGCGGCCGCCTATATATAGATTATTGATACTTTCAGCGTTATACAGCCTCGGCTTGAGTGCATTCAAGCCCCATAGCCACGGCCAGGTATCGGGCAATCGCGCATTTATCGCAGCTCGTAGCTGTAAAACTGCGAAGCTCCGCGCTGTCCTCGGCTCTCGGAGGGTTCATAAAAGTTATGCTCACGCGTTGGCGGCCAATCCCACGGAGCTTCCTCTTATCAGCCTTGTGTCAGCTGCTCCAGGACCGGGGTAATAAGAATGCCTAGAAGCCGGTTTGCCCGTGACGGGATAGGCGTAAATAATACTATACAGAAGAATGGCGGAAGCATTTTGAAGGGACGCTTGGGGACTCTATTGACAGATTACTGCGTTCTAATAAAAATGCACTGTCCTCACTGAAAGCAGCGCTTTTAAAAGCTAAAAAAAAAGGTTAAATAATTAAAATGCAGGTGTCGCCCCCCATCGGCGGTCTTCGAAAGCAAAGAGCGGTGTGTCAAGAGATCCAACGCTGATCTCTGAGGCAAGGTGGCGATGCTTTACACTCCAACAAAGATCACGGAGTCCTTTTGGGTCTGGACGTCACTAATTTCAAGTCGAATTTTCTAGGCAATAAATATATATTTTGCTGCTTGAGAAACGCCAACATAGGCAGAAAGAGACAGAGAACGGAATTTTACTAGGAATAAAAGCTAGATAGGTTTTGTCCTGAATTCGTTATTGTATGAATGGATCGTAGGTCTTCCAGGTTAGATTTGGACAACCTTTTCCATCCGCACTGCACAGCTCACCCGGACAAAAGCAAAGCGCACCAATGCTTTAAAAGCTTACAGAATGTACTGCGTGCATGGGCACGTATTGGATGCACTTCATTAACAGAGCAGGAGGCAACGGCGTTCATTATTCATGTTGTCCAGGTTACCTCCAAAAAAACGCAAAATGTTGCAGACGATGAAGTAGATGGTGTCCATATAATGCACGGTCTCATTTGCATAGTGGCACTTGTAGACAGCGTTTGTTTGTTGCTCGCTGCTTGTGTGTTGGCAAGTTTGTTTTTCTTTTCATTTGGGCGTATTTGCTTCACGGTTAACGAAAGCAAAAACAGTACAACTAAGAAAGAAGACAACACAAATGCATGAATACGAACCAAGTAGCCCGACCTTCATTCATTCATTCATTCATTCATTCATTCATTCATTCATTCATTGATTCATTCAGACACATTTTATTCTGAAAAAAAGTAGGAGGCCGAGAAAAAAAGCCGCGCATCTGTGGCGTGAGAAATCCTCGTCCCCCTTGAGGCGTATACACAAAAATGCCGCAGTTCGCCACCGCACTCGGCTTATCACATGTCCAGCCCCGCTACCAACTGCCAGGTCACCTGCAAACTCGGCCATGTCACGTGGCCTCATGACGTCACACAATCCAGCGACCAATCAGCGCTCGGCCATGTCAGCTGCCAACTGTATAACACAAGCCAATCGTCTATGCCAAACATTCGTATGACGTCATACACCCCGTCGACTATTCGGTGCTCGGCCATGTCACGTGACCCTGTTGCTTCGAAAATGGCTGGACCAATCAGCGAATTTTGTGACGAATCAAACCTGCTTGTTTGTGACTGACGGCACCGCTTTTGTTTTCCTTTATACGGCTGCTAATTTTTTCGCACTAAAAGTGCAAAGGGTAGGTCGGGGGGCCGGTTCAAACATTAAAAGTTATTCTGAATCTGAAAGAGCAATACAGAAGATCAGGTTTAGCACGTAAAAAGAATGTTAAACACAGCATCTCATTGTTTTATGCTCTGAGTGAATCACTATCGGAACTAGTTATTTGTGGAAAATGGATACAACCTAATTAATCTAGACGTTTTTGCACTTCCGGCGCTTAGTACCTTCCTTAGTCGGTTTTAGACGCGTGCATAAAGATATAAACAATCCGCTCAATAACGTGATGTTGGGTGCGTTTTTTAAAGACCATTGTGTAAATGCGCCTTCCTTTATTTAAGAACGAAGCTATTAAAAGAGCTGCTAGTCCTAGGCTCTTTCTTTTCCTTTCAGCTCTTCATTCCAAGGATATCTAATGAAACGCCCTGACCAGACAGAGTACAATCTATGCCGTACGAGTACCGACACCCTACACGGGAGGCTGAGTAAGCGCATCTCTGCTGCTGCGCCGGTTTTAAATTCTTTTTCCACATACACTCTATGTCAGAGGAAAAAGCTCATGACAGCCAGCCCCTCACCCTCTTTTCTGCTCTCGCAGCGTTAACCACACAACCACGGCGGCGTCCCGAAATTTGAGCCAGCGGCTGTTTGCCGTCTCTTAGATCAAAAGCTTCCTGCTGCGTGGTATCATGTTACTCGTGTGATTGGTTTCCACATTAAACGGCCCGCTTCTTAGGCCAATGTACTATGCGCGGCTGGACAAGGCTGTGCGGCATGTTGTAGGCTGAACGACGCTGTCCCGTCTCCATGGTTGCGTATCCCGATTTTGCAGCTTTGCGAACTGCACACACGAAATAAAAGATTGTTTCAAATGTAGCCATGAGGCCTTTGGACATTAAGCGGCTGAAGCGTACCGTGTGACATCTGAAACTCTGCTTCGCGCTTAAATTGTGTAGGCATTTTAATTTTCACTCTGAGAGGACAGCCGTAGTGCGCGACTCCGGGGCTGTTTAAATTAATTTTTTTTGTCTCTCTCTGTGTCCTCAACCGGTCTAACTTGACTTGTTTGTGCAGATCAAACAAGCCTGCTAGACAGTTCCAGTATTAGCAAAATGGCCTAGGCGCCGTTCATTAGGCGCTGCACGTGGTGCAGAAACTATGATTCAACGGCACGAGATGCCTCTTCTGTTGACTAAAACGATGGGGGATCTGTTCCGAAGTGAACGTCATTACTCTTAAACTATTTGAGTGGTTTATAAGACTGGATGAAAAGGGGCCCATGAGAACGGATACAATCGATGTGCTTCCATCCCGAATCAATTTAGCGTCGGTCGCCAACGTTTTTGGTGCCTTTATTATTTTCTTGGTTGGGCCTACCGGTCTACCGCCTGCTGGAAAGAAAAGTCTTTTACTGTGGTTATCGGACGTTTCTCTGTATTATTGGTGGCAGTGATGGTTTTTCAGATTCGAGCAAGATTAGCTTTGTCGTAATTAGGCTGGTAACTGCATCGCCCGTGCTTTACAGTGAATGAGAACGCATTTTCTTCTACTGCCCAGGAGTTCCACTGTCCTTGGAGTTCAGAGGTGCCTTAGCTACCACACGTCTCTCAGTTCACGATTTCTGAGACATCGTTTGGGTGATGAAGTTAGGGATTACGGACCAGTTCACGCTCAAAGAACTCAAGCAGAGGTCTGAGCGACCACGAACGGTTCTTTGACGTGACAGAGACCACGATCTTGTTCCGAATAACACGTCGGCATTCGCTCAGGGGTCACGATTTTGTTTTTTTTTTTTGCGACACACAAGAGTATCACGGGGAGATACGAAACACATCCTTGAAGGTCGTCTTTCGGTTAAACACTAAACGGTTTTAGCTCCCCCTCTCGACAAACTCAGGCAAACGTCGTCTGATGACTGCGGCGAACCTGAGGCTGAGCATGAAACCGAATGGAAGGCTTAACGTCAATCTAAACTTAAAGGGGCTCTGAAAGAAGCTCTAATAAAGTTGCGGTATGCCTGAGATGTTAAAGCACGCCGGTTCATGAATACTGTCCAGGAAGAATTTTTTAATGTGTTTTGTAGAAACAGAGTTATCTGTAGTCAAAATTTGAATTTCAGCGTCTTCGCGCCTTTCCCTCTCCTCTCGTCCCTTTTCGCACGCTGGAAGGTCCGCGCTCCTCTCCGCCGGCCCCTCCTCCGGGGAGAGCTTCCTGACCCGCCGGAGCTACGCGGCTTATTGGCCGCGGCCACGGTAGCTGGCTGACGTCTGAACGAATCTAACCAATAGCCAGCTCTCAACATGTATACGTAGATGCGAGCGACGGAGGAGGGTGCGAGGATGAAAATGTCGCAGGCAAGGGCTCGCCAACTTTCGCGCGTGACTGTGGGTTTTCTGCTGCTTGTAGAAGAGTATTATTTGGCTCAGGTGTTCATGGCAACACAATGCAGTGATTGAGCAAGTTGATGTCCTCTCCGCGAGAGGTGTTTCAGAGCCCTTTTAATGTACGAAAACTTGATAAAGTTTGTGTGCGAATGGAAGAAAATACTTCACCCCCGAGTGGGATTCTAACCGTCCTGTCGCAAACAAACCACCTTCGTTTCCTGGTGCCTAAGACCACTCGGCTGTGTGTCTCATGCTACGCCTTTGTTCCTTCCTCCTCGTCATCATCTTGAAGCTGCTTCGTCGTCATCATGATCTTGAAGATGCCAGTTCTCGAAGCTTCGAAAGCTGCTATACTTAGCTACAGTCAGCGCAAACAAGACGGGGATTGCTAATGCAAACCCTTGCTTAGAAAAAACAAATTTCTTGGGCACGGAAAAGATCACATAGCAAGAGAGATCATAGTGGCATATCATATCATACTAACAGGCAATCAATGTTTCGGGGCATCGCCATTACTGCTGCATGATAATGAAAAGGCATTTTTGGAAACATGGTATTTATTTCTACGAGGCTAATTGTAGGAGAGTACTTTAGGTGTCGTTTTTTTCAATAAACTATTTAAAAATTCAGGGTTCGTTCTGTCGTGCTTGTTCGCTATCTTAATCCCTGTTTTGTTCATGCTGAGAAACTTTTATATTATATAGTCAGATACAAGTCAAGAAAAAAGCGGCTATTCCCCGTCAAAAGACTTTTTCCAGCCATTGGCGTCGGCTGATTCTCAAGAACCAGCTAGTGTGATAATGCAGGCACAGACACATGAAAGGTGATAGTGCCCTCCCTGCATCGTCGGAGGTAGCCCGCTCTCTGCATTGTTAGTACTTACACTAGCAAGTTGATAAGAATCAGCCGACGCGATTGACTGGTATGGAGTCCTTTGAATGTGAAAAGCCGATTTTTTTTATTGTATTCGACTATAATTCCTCGCGTTGTCCTTTCTTTTGTCTCTTTTTTTGCCACTAAGCGCTGCTTACACCGTGTTTTCTAGCCACCAGTTACACACTGATGAAAATTGCCGGATCTTACCACACAGCCCATTATATCACATTCGTGACGCGTGATGGCCTTAGTTGCCTATGTGCCATAAAACGCAACCCAACACAGCTCTTGATTTGTATCCTATTATAGGAGGCTCATGTGCGCTTCCTTGGTCGATGAATAAAACCGGGTGGTTGCGACTATACCATGAATGAGGCGTCCTAACATGTGCTGCGCATTTCGATCCGGCAATGGATTTCATGCTTGCGCCTCCTCTCGACTACGAGATAGGCTAGGAATTCTTTTCTCAACAACGAACGACATATTTCTATAGTGCAAAAACACTTATATATGTACTGTTTTATATTTACAAGCCATATTTTTGTGAGGAGCGTTTACGAATGACAGAGTCCTGTCCTTGGGCGATAAACGCCACGAAGCAGAAACCAATAAAGAAGCAGATCCTGTTCACGGCCGCGTAGCTGTGTGTCATGTTGCATGGGGAGAAAATTACACCGATCGGCAAGGCTTTGTGGAGGCTAAAAATGCTTGTTTGCGGGCAGCAACGCGCACACGATTTCGTCAATGTGTGCACGATAAACGTATTTTGTGTCAGCGGATCGTGCTTTATGGGCGCTTTGCAAGCAGCACGCGGTAAACCAGTGGTCGTCCGGACACCTACACCGTGAATCTCAATGAGCCCGATGCACCTGGCCACGCCCCGTATTATGTTTGCAATGCATTTGACTCAGAGCTCCGTTTATTCGGGATGGCAAATTTTATTCGGGGGGACAAGTGGCAAGAAACGGAATGAAAGCATGATTATGGTTATTTTCGCCTCTATTTTTTACGCAATAGCGTATACATCTCGTTCGCTCGAAAAGCCGTCGGCGTAGTCGGCACCACGTGTCGAAAATAATGGCGGGCTGCGTAAAAATAATCGCATCATGCCAACTGTTTTCCGCAGAA
This sequence comes from Amblyomma americanum, assembly GCA_030143305.2. Classification (NCBI taxonomy): domain Eukaryota; kingdom Metazoa; phylum Arthropoda; class Arachnida; order Ixodida; family Ixodidae; genus Amblyomma; species Amblyomma americanum. Next base: position 21,213 of record JARKHS020030758.1, on the reverse strand, counting down.
TGTTCCGGATGGTGTCATACGAATCAGCGTTCCGTGCAGCATAAACTTACTAGTTAAATTAGATCCTAGCTCGCGGCAGGGCGGCCTATAATTGGGACCTATAATTCGAACCGGCGACCTATAATTGGGGTCTGCGTAAAAATATCGTACCATGATAATTTGCGGTTCTAGTGATAGATGATCGATTGGTGTGTGATTGACGATAACAGGTAATGAAATCATTGTAATTGAATTTGTAAAAGAAATGAAAAGAGAAAAAGTTGAAAAAGGGGATTCAAAGGTGGTCAAAATGTTTAGAATCAAATACCAATGCTTTATGATGCTTTAAGAAAATGCAGTGTGTAATTGATGTAATAATTTATTGAAACATTTTAAGAAAATCAAAAATGCCTTCAAAGGTGTCAAAATGCTCGTAATGAAAAGCCTAACCCGCTACGCTATCGCGTCATACCGTTAAAGCGGAGCTTAAGTGTACTCTCCAATTTTTTTTCCAGAGGAACGGCTATTCTTATGCGCCTAACATTGTGTCGTGCATAATTCTGTTGTTTTTCCATGTTAATAAAGAGAATGAAATAATGCGCTGTCCTTAAATTAAGGACAGTGTGATGATGATGATGATAATTCAGAAATTTATGCCTATGGGTTGCTTACTGTCGTTCTCTTTACTCTTGTTCCCCACGCAGTGCCCACTGAGAAGCAGACATGCCCGACTCTAAGCCGGACGCCAACGCCAAGATGCCCATGCTGGGTGGTGGAGGACCAGCGGGCGTCATCCGGTTAACAGAACCGCCCCGGGGCATATGGGGCAAGGTGAGCGACCCCTACACTCTTCCTAAATCTTTCCGAGAAACCAAAGTACCGACACCTTTGCGCCTTTGCGACCTACGCCGACACCTTTGCGGCAGCCTGTGCGTGTGCCATATTTGTTTATGACTTGCAAGGAGTGCTTATTCCGTATAAACGAGTTGCACCGAATACAAACGGTGCACCGAATACAAATCAACAGTACGGTGTACCGTCTTTGCCAGAAGTAACCAAGTCTCGGTGTTTGCTTCTCAGTCCTCTAGTGGAGCCTTTACGGCACCTATAAACGCGCGCTTATACTCCGACGTCCTCGGCGCGCAGGCGAGCGCCGGCGGTGCTCTGTGACGTCACGTTGGCGACGCCACGCCAGGCTCGAATTCGGACCCCCTACAGTCCGACCTCTCCGACGCGGCTCAGCGGCTGCGCCAGAAGCGCATGCGCAGATGATGCGCAGAACGTTCGACGCGCCATCTGTAGTAGATTTGCGAAGCAGCGTCGCCCCGACGAGAGGCGGAACCGGTGTGGCCGGGCCGTCGGAGGCTGGCGCGCTCGGCGCGAAATAGACGCATGCTCCAAGCTGCCGCCGGTGTGGTCGGGGTGCGCAGAAGCCGCCGAACGCGTCGGCGGTCAAGCGCCGTTGGAGTGTAGAGGGTCTCGCTTTGGCTGACATGACGTCGCCGTGGCGCGCGCGCGTTACGTCGGAGTATAAACGCGCCTTAAGGACCAAAAGGTCTCGAAAAGTGAGGAAAAGTGTTCTCTATATACCTCAAACAGATTTAGTTTCTACACTTTGAACATGAAGACACCTACACGGGCACACCCTTTTATAAAAGGAGTGCGCAAGAGGACAGCTTATTCCCTTTTTACTCCTTTCTCTTTCGAGTGTAAGAGGTGCCATAAGTTCTCCATCACAAGATACAGAGACAACCCCATTGCTTGCTTACTTTGGGTAATAACAGTGCATGCAAAGAACAAGCATGCTGAATGCTTGCAGATGCTAGTGCGTAATGCTTCAGTTCAGCGTTTAGTGGGCAGTCTGGTGATTTTCAATGTCGCTGCATTTTTGCTACTGAATGCTTCTTCAACTGATTCAGGAACGAATAATCTGTTCACAAATTCTCTTTACATCAAATATTTACACCAACTCCTGGTACTTCTCTCCTGGCGGCATGTGCAGGTCAAATTCGCCATTGTATATTTACATTGCACATTGTCAAAAACAACATTTTTTATAGAAATGGCCAAGATATTTTCCGGTATATCTAATATAAACCGTACATCGTCTTGGGACTGCAAAGATATCACCGAAAGAATGAGATGAAGCTTGATGTATTTCTTTTTTTAATGTGCGACTACCCTTAATCACCTGAGAAAATCAACCGTAGTGTTTATGCGCCTGCCATACATTGTATATTTCTAAGCAAAGCAGTCAAGTCCCGACCGCTAGCATGGGGAGCCTTTTTTGTCTGTTTTTCTCATTTCGAAAATTTAGATAGCTTGACATTTCCTTGGCCAAATACTTATCTGTGATCTATGTATTTTATTAAAGAATCATGCTTGGTTATAATGCGTCGAAAGTGCACAGAAAATATTAGCTTCTAAGCCCAGCTCAGTGCACTCCAACCCTCCGTCGCCCCAGCCAAAGAGAGGCAGAAATGTTCCATCGCCTTCTCCGCAGCTGCTTTTGTCGGAGCTTAGCAGATTGCCATACCACATGTGGCATTCAGTGGAACTACTCGGCGCCGCCAAAGCATGAATATAGTTTAGAAGGAAAAGTTGCTGGATGCCATTAATAGACGACTACTCAGCTCATAGGTGGCGCCCGCGTCTCTTAATCTTAGCAAGTGACCGCATGGAATAGCCGTGTTTCGAAGCGGAGTTTCCCATCTAGGGTCATCAAAGCGTTCTACTCTCATATGCGAGCTGCTATCGAGGCTACGAAAGACTGGGAGAGTTTTTAAGCCTACTTCGATCGTTCGCTTTCTAAACGCGGAGTAGCATCGAAGCTTTCTGTCTTTACTTGGTGCCCCGAAATAGTCTCGTTGTATTCGAGGGAAAAGAAAAGCCTAGAAGAAAATAATCGAAACAGTGGGCGCATGCTGCTACGTTGTCCTCGCGCACTACCGGTCCTACTAAATGTGGTTGCATCATTGAATTAAGGTTCATCAGGCGACGATTCGCGCTGAGCGTTCGTCACGGCAACATGTGTGGTGGCACAGACATGGACAAGGCCGGGCAAATCGAAGGGAAAAGCGAATGATGGGGTTAGAGAAGGGTTGCATGGAAATGAAGGTAAAGATACAGAAGGGAAACAACAGACTCCTGTCCGTGATGAGACAAGGCAGTGAGGACAGACCGACCGACAAGCGAAAAAGAAAGGAAATGTCTGCGCTGGGCCTTGGAGCCTCCACTCTCGTATGCTACATCTAGAATAGGGAAGGATGGAAACTATCGCCCCGAGCCTGCATCGACCGACACGTCGCTTCTATGTCGTGACCCATTTCTCTTATTTCTCGGTCGTGGCCGGCACCCCCAACCCCTAGCGCTGTCTGACAAGGCCGAAAACAGAGAGCAGAGAGATAGTAACCAGAGCTGCCTGAAGGCAGTGGCAATTAGACCTCACGCCTTTCGAGGACGTTGCTTGTCGGACTGAAACACGGATTCTAAGCTCATATGTAGGGAGAGAGAGAGAGAGAGAGAGAGGGGGGGGGGGGGAGGGGTTATCCGCGGAGAAATGTTGATGCGAAAACATGGCTCGGGGTTGCCTCAGTAGGGTTCAAATGGCGGGCCTCTTAAAACAGACTGAAATGGTTGGTACGTAAGTTTGAGGCTATGTCTGCAGCGATGTAAAGCATCTGGTAATGAATGGTTCAAGTCTATCGCCATCAAGTTTCGCCATCCGGTTGCGAGTCCAAGGTTGCGGCATCGAATCCGTCCGGTTGCGAGTCCCAAGGTTGCGGCATCGAATCCCTACCCTCCAGGGGCGCCGTTTTAGTGGAGGCTGAATTCAAAAACGCCCCTTATGTGCTGCGCGATGGGAATGCACGTTCAAGAAAGCAAGGTGATCGAAATTAATTCGCTCCACTCCATTGTCGCCTCTCTTACAACATCGACGTGCAGCTTTGGGACGCTGAACCTCACATACAAAATATCCGTCACTAGATGGGCCACGTATTGTCCCACATTATTTTCGTGGCAGTATTGCTGGAATGAAGCTTTATTTGCCACGCATTCAGCCATGTTTAAATGAGGACAGTATCTTTTATATTCCCTCCTTATTTTCATGCTCGGAAGCATAGGTCCAAGTGCTATGAAGGAGAATGTTCGCTATCTTTAATGACTTGAGCATTACTATAATTTAACTTAAATTTTAAGGTACGGCCCCTGCCCGCGAATGAGCTCATCAACAAGTTTTCGATTTCTTTGCGGGATGAGGAATAAATTTGGTACTTGGGTGTGAACTCAGTGTTCCTTGTACTACCATTGCCCATGGTAGTACTTATACACGTACAGACTCAGCGCTGGTCACAACCACAACCACCGCGGATCATTGTCTCTGATGAAGGAACACCCAGGAACAGTGATGCCAAGTATTTCAGTACAACGCGTTGCTCGTACCAACAGGCAGTTAATGCCCTCATGACCACGTTTCGCCACTGCACTTGCAACACTGCCGCACGCCAGCTCATTTGCTAAGCACGGCAATGAGCTAGAGCTTCTAAATTCTTATTTCAATTGATAATCCACGGTGTGTGTGAGGGTTTGGTATTCAGCTGCTGAACACTATAGTTCCCTAAACTGATCCGGGCCGTGACGGACATATTTTCCTAAAATAGGCGAAATGCAAATACGCTACACCTCTGAGAAAGATTTAAAGTAACACTCCACGGTGGAATGTCTCGCAGCATTTTATCGCGTTGAGAGGCAATCAATCAATCAGTCTGTCTGTCAGTCTGTCTGTCTGTCAGTGAACCAATCAGTCAATAAATTAAATAATTAATCAATCAATCAATCAGTCACTCACTTTGTCAAGAAATAATCGTCCAGCCAAGCCCTTTCTTTACCATATCGAATGCTCTCATCCTCAATCAGTAATTCAACCCATACATGACGGAAGGGAACGGTGACTTAAACCAAGGAGCTTCGGGAAATGTTAAAAACCTAAAAAATCCATCCCCTATGCTCCTTGGTTTCAGTGACTGTTGGCTTCCGTCATGTATGTCATAACGAGGCCTTCTTTTCCCTTCCCCTTTTCTGCTCAATTCAACCCTTTGTGCTTTGCACCTTTCTTTCCTTCATTCCTTCTTTCATTCATTCCTTTCTTTTTGTATTTCAACACTGTAAGACGAAAGTAACACCCGAAAGCTCTACAAACTCCCTCTTCTCCTGGTTGGGCGGGCACGAACAGAGCAAACTATAGACACGAAAGCGCGGACGCAACATATCCGCTGCCGCCTCCGCTCGCCGCCGTACTCATATCCGCTGCGCTTGTTGTTCCCCAGAATGCACGGCGCCGGGCGTATAGGGCGACGCCGGCAAGAAACCCCGCAGGGCGTGGAAGCCGTGCGACTCCGCGGCAACGAGCTGTGCGTCGAAACAAAAGCGCCATCATCCGACCTCGACAGGGCGTGTCATCGCAGCGAGCTTTTTGTACCCAGTAAAGGAGGCGGGGAAAGGCGACGTCTTCGAGAACGAGATAAGGGATTAATGAAGGACTCGGCGATGGGAAGATTAATGAGCTTCAACGGAGGACTACAGTAGAAGGGGCGGACGAGGATGACGAGATACGAAGGAAAGGACGGTGTCTCTCCGGGATGAAAACTTACGACACGCGCGTCAAGACTAGCAGCGGCCGCCGTCTGGCGAAGACGTCATTTGCGGCGGTCGCGACGCCGTCGCTTGACGTCTTTTGACGCCACCCGCGCTGCTTAGGCTGCAGACGCCCGTTCTGGGTTCTTCGTGTCGCGTTGTGCATGTCACGGATGTTACTCGCTCTTGCCCGGTTCGCTTGTGCGCGCTTTCGTGCCGCGCTACAACTTTCGGGCGTCACCGCGCGGTGGCGTTTGTGTTGTTAGGTCGTTTTTTTTTAAGTGCGCCAGCACCAAAGCTTCCGCTCAGCCACTTTGCCCTTGTCTGTGAGGTCCCCCTCTGTGTCCCTACCGGGTTGTGGGCAACACTATCTCACCTGCAACCAAGGCGACACCCCTAGGTGGCAAGTGGGCCACCTAGGTCAGGTGTGACGTCATCACAATGTGTCCACCAGATCTCGAATTTTCCTTTTTTTAGCAAATGGCTATACTATTCCAGTAGGTTCCTTAATCATGTCTCTCTGCCTGACTATCCACTACCGCCCTGATACTACATGGGGCCGAAAAGACGGAGGCTAAAGAAAAGGCTATAAATCATCTTTACTTCGTCATCGGTGATACTGGATGATACAGTTAAAGAACTAGTTACTGGCATGACAGGGAACGTGGACCCTGCACATGGCACAATAGTAGGTGGCGCACATCAACACACGCTTTTGTCATTGTAGAAATAAACAGTGTGGAAATAGTGCAAATGAAACTATGTGGAATGTGGCACTGTATAACCAAAACCTGCAGATTGGCTATCATAGATTCCGTCGTGAAGAGTTCCAGATTAATTTCTACTATGTGGGCTTCTTTGAAGTGCACCGACATCGCGCAGTATACGGGCGCCTTTTGAGTACCACCTACTCTTCGCTTCAAACCAACCCGCGACTATTCGCACAGGTCTAGAGCTTAGAGATCGCAGGAAGGTTTTGCCTAGCGGCGAGTGCTCATGATGGCGAGTGCAACGATGGTTTACGATCCCGTTGCGGACGATGACGGCGTAGCTTTAACGCGTGGATTTGTAGTACATTCGACTAAATTCTTCCTTCTATTTGGAATCCATGAGGGAAACACTGCCTCAGCAGAGAGCTTTATAACATGACACTGGTTTCCGCAAGGCAACCTTTCTTGAAACCGTTCCCTTTCCTTTTTCACTAACTGCCGGGCGTGCCACAGTAGACCCCACGTGACCTCAGAGACCTGGCCCTGACCAATCAAAGGATCCGCAACGGGCTTTCACATGGAGGTCGACCTTCTCGATTTTACTTTTTACGAACAATCGTCAGAATTGTCACATGACACTCGTTCCTGAATTTCACTTGCCCCATGTTCCAGTAAGGCTTCTCGGCTTACAGCCAGTTTTATCAAACCGACACGCCCCGACTTATCAGTGTACCGGATTTGGTGCTGGTTGACTTAAAAAAAAAAAAACTCCTTTCTGCTCGCAGATTGCAAAATGGATGAAAGACAACCTGCTGCTTGTGTTGACCATACTGGGCGTGCTATTGGGACTCCTGCTGGGCTTCCTGGCGCGGTTCTTCACATACGGAGAAGACGTCATCATGCTCGTCTCTTTCCCGGGAGAGATCCTCATGGGCATGCTCAAAATGCTCATCCTTCCCCTCATCATATCGTCCATGATATCAGGTGAGTGTCGCCCTGCCATCCGCACTTGAGCCGCGTATAGTCCGGCATCTTCGCCGACCCGTGTAATCCTCATTTTGTGCTGGTGTTCTTCGGCTGGCTTCGGCCGTTATCCAGTTCAAGGCCTGATAGGAGATGTCTATCTGTAGTAGGACAGAGCTTTTAAAAGGAAACAAACACGGAATTGGTAACAACGGGTCAAGGGCCTCGGCATCCTGTATTACGCCGCTGACCAACTGTGAGAGTAAACCAAATCAGCTTTTTTTAATATGAGCTTATGATTGCTTCTAGTGATTAGCTCTTTGTTTAGGTAACTCAATAGCTTTAACAACGGAGTGATGTTTCCCACTACTCCGTGCGGCGATCACTGCAGACTTGAGCTGCATCCGAATGTAGCGGTTTCTGTACTTTTACTCCTGTGCCGACTTATTGCCTCAATGACAGGGCGCTTCCCCTGGTGACTTTCACAACACTCTTTCAAGAAGCCACTTTAGATAATGACCAATACGTCGGAGAAAGAAAATGAGATTCACACTCTCGCGCTTAATACGATTAGAGTACTTATCCCGCATGGTATAATGAATGAGTACGGTCAAAGGCTCGCAGGCCGCATATCTAAACTAAACCTAATCCGCCTCCCCCCCCTCCCGTTTCTTTCAGGGTTGTCTATGCTGGACCCCAAATCGAGTGGGAAGATGGGTTCCTGGGCGTTGGCGTACTACTTCGCGACCACCATCTTCGCTGCCATCGTGGGCATCATCATGGTGTCCGTGATCCACCCGGGTGACCCGTCCATCAAGGAGGAGGTGGGCACGGGCACTGAAGACAAGAAGGTCTCCACTCTCGACGCATTCCTCGACCTCGTCAGGTATGTGCCCTGTTCCGGAAACGACCAGCGCTGCGTTTTCTTCTCAAGCATGAATCACCAACTTTCCCAAACGTATTCTTATCTGAGCTGCATTACTCCGGTCACTGACCTCGGTTGATACCGACAAGTTTCAGAGGAGGCAGAAGTTTGAACGCCAACCTCTGAAGAAATTGCAGGCTTTTTTTTTTATTAGTGATCGTTGTTAGTGGTCACATGTCACTATATCCACATGGAACAGACATTGGTTCCAACTCCACATTTGATATGTCAGGTCTCTCTGAGTATACCAGTGGTGAAATTTCTCTTTCAGTCCATGCAAACGAATGTAGTACTCTCATTGCTCCAAATTAGGCCGACTGTCACGCCAGTTGAGGAGTTCAGATGAACTACTACGCGCTGCTCAAAACAAGGGAATGATGATTCTCAAGCTATGGTTCAGAACGAAAGTTGCAGGCCGTTACTGATAGTTGGTTGCCCAACTCATAAGCAGCGTGACCGCTTTCTAACCTTCAAAACTTAAAGGTTTTGCCAGGATTACGATTCGGAGTTGAAGCGCTCGTAGGGTTGCAGAACTCCCCCTAGGTGGCAGCACTGGCCCGAGCGAGAGACGCCTGCAATTCATACTGGAGAGTTGGATTTACCTGCCATAATTATCGCGTATAAACAGAATTTCATAACAGCGTATGCATGTAGACTCGAGTTACAATCCGTCTTTTCTCTGCGCAGCTTTCAAAAGCTGCGCCTCAGGCCAAGGGAAAAATCCAGTTTTCCAGTTCCCCAGCTCTCTAATTTCAAACAATCAGTGGGTAACAATAATCAAAGCGGGGTTGCAGGATTGTCCTAGTTTATGGTCGAAAAGTGCCTTAGAATGAAGGATCTGTTCTGCGGAGCAGTGCATATCAAAGAGTGTCGCTTTTTGTCCACGATATATGGAGCACCAAAGAGTCCAAGGACCGTGATATGTAGGCTGTTTTTTCTTCACGCAATTTAGCGTTTTTAAGGACCGTATGGACCCACGCAGACCTGTTGTTTTTTAATAGATAATTTCAAAGATGTTTAGACTGGAACCCTTTTGTTCAGAGTGGAAGCGGTTACGGAGCGGAGGCTTTTTTTCACGCAGGAACATGTTTCCTGAGAACCTCCTGCAAGCCTGCTTCCAGCAAGTTGAGACGACATACGTAAAAGAGAAGCCCAAGCCGCGCTTCCTCCACCCCGACGAAGTTCTTAACGCCACCAACACGACTACGTACGTGCTGAAACGAACGCTCCAGTTCAAAGACGGAACCAACGTCCTCGGTGAGCTGTGTGAAACTTTGTTTACCCTCTGGCTTATCAAGCTTAATGCATGCAGCAAGGCTTTAATGAGTCGCTAAAGGGTAGTGGTGATTTATTTTCCGAATAGTTGAACCTCGTTACTACGAAGCTGAAGGGGCCCGGCGATTACTTCTAAGCAACAACGTAGAATTCGGTAAATGCCGGTGGCTACAACCACTGCAATGCTACAATTTACCGCCATCTTTTTTCACGTATTTCTGCTACTATCGTTTTAATGGCTTATCTTTAAATTAAATAAGTTAAAACCAGTCATTTGAAATATTGTTGCTGAAGCCTGCTAGCCTCGTCAAGACAGATTATTAATGAGGCATTGAGAGTCACCTCTTCAGAGGATGTGCTGGAGGGTGACTTTTTGGTTCATAAGGAGCACATTCCTCTAACTTCAGATTACCGCGACTTGGCTTTCTTTAGATGCGTACCCTCGCGACATTCCGATTGTTTTCACTGAATGCCGCTTAAACAAAGCGACCATCTCAGAGCGGACGCAAATAGCTTTCCGACCTCGCTGGTGCTCAGAATTGACTCGCTGGCACTTCCCTCTCGTACATTTCTGTCTAGATAGAGATCTTTCTAGAGTGAAAGCTGGGTGCGTTTGTAACTCGATCCACTGTGGAGCACAAAGTAAGAATTTCAATGAAAAGCAGATGTTAAAAGAGTACCTAATGGTCTCCTGGCATTAACCGGCCGTCCGTGCTCTAGAAACGCACACAAGTGCTTCCCCCTCTTTGAGTCGACACGATGTTCTTGTGACGTCATCGCTTGGCGCGCGTGGGGCTGTGATAAGCCAGCCGTGGATGGAGAAGGGCGGAATGGGAAAGATGGAGAGGAGAGAAGGGAGAGCTTGAAGAGGAACAGGAAACCGTGTCGCTTCGTCAAAACTAGGGCAGTCACGGGACCACACGCAGGCCACGGACACGCTTCCGGCGGCGGCTGCACAAGAAAAAAAGCGCGCGTCTTAATTGCGCCTTAATGTGCGGAACGACGCGCAACTGATGTCCCCGCTGTATGGTGCAATCGCAAGGACACGCTGTCTGCCAGCACTCGCTCCATTTTCTCCACCGGAGCCGGCGGTGGTGATGCTGAGGTCGTGAGACGAACCAGATGAATGCGTCTCGGCCAGGCCGATCTCTGGCCATCGTGAAGGATGTGTCTGTTTGAGGGCGATGAAAGGAGAGAGCGTTGCGCGCCGAAAAAAGAAGCGGGCTGTTGGGCGAGGAGGTTTTAGAGGGAGAGTTGAAGGCTGCGATCAGGACAACACAGTCGGGATACACGACAGGAAAATTTCTGTTGTCACAACAGATTGCCTGTAATGTTTTTGACCAAGAATTTGTAGTAGTTTGTAGGATGTTCTGTAATTACTACAGAAAGGTGCTGCAGAACTGCAGACCGCAGGCCAGTACTACATAAAATCTTCAGTAATATATGCATTTACTACAAAACAACAGAAAAATCTGTTGTCCGACAAAACTACAAGACATTTTGTCGTATGTTTGACACGGTTATGTGGTTTTCTTCTACCGGCTATATATGTATTCCGCTTGCGGGTGCGCTACCCCGGGGTTGTGCGATGTAGGGGATCCGGCTGATTGCTGACGGTTGGAGAGTGAGTGTAGGGGCTAATGAACCGTGGTATTCATGCAATGGGCAGACAGGAGGGTGGCAAAATGGTGTTGCCCCAACAGTGTTGATGGTGGTGGACTTGATAGCAGTGAAAGTGCAGAAAGAGGAAGCTGGCATGCACGCAGCATTGAGGCTGTACTTACGCGGAGGGATGTTTCCACAGGAAGGGGGCCCCATATTTCACTCCACCTGTGTGTTACATTTTGGTCGTGCGAGACCGTGGGAGCCTACACTAACATATGTTCTGTGGAAGGGGAGAGTCAATGACGCATGCGTGTTTGAGCAAGTGGTGTATCGTGGTCGTAACAGCAAACGTGATCGTCGTCAACATCGACAGAAGTGTCATTCCCAGAAGGCGGTGCTCTAGCTGTCCTCATTTCACGTCGTCGGCAACCATTTTCGCCTAGGAAAAACAGATCGAGGTTGTTGCCGTCTACTCTCGGGACGAGCATTACATGAAAATTTGTAACACAGTTCTGTGTCGTAAAGGTTCTCTTGCATCGTTCGCGTACACGGAGCTGGAAGCGCGAATGGGCTTACTGGGCAATAAAATGTAACCAGTGGAAATGATCCCGATGATATATGATGGCCATCGCTAGCGCTGGGCAAGGCCATTTGGAGATCACTTTAACAGAAGTTCGTCTTGCAGTGGACATAGTTAGTCTGATAACTAGTAGTAGCAAGATGAATAGTAGATAATGGTGATGTGCCAAAGCAACAGGGTTGGATATGAGGCACATCGGTGCGGTGGATTAAGTTCGACCACCTGGTACAGGGACTTATAGATTCGGACTGAACAAGAAGCTCGAGCTTTTGTCGATATTTCTGCAAAAAATATTTCCGAATTTAGTGACGTCTTCGTTGCAAAATTAATGGCAACTCTGGTAGCACCGCACACCCACCCACAACTAACTCGGAAATCTCCGTCAAGGCCCGCGTGCGCTAGGCCAAGCAGCATCATGTGACCGCGCAGAGCCCATTTTGTAAGAAGCCTACTCCCTAGCTCACCTGCGTCAAGTTATGTATTCTCATTGGCCAACATTGATTGAGGACGTTCTTCGTTACGAAATTCTACGCTATTGTCTCGAAAGAAAGGTCCTCGTAAGGTTGTCGCCGCGAAGCGAAAGAACACTCCCTGTAATACTTGGCAAACATTTTTGGACTCCCGCAGCTATTACAAAAGAACGCACTGCGGAGCTGAATTGAATGGTATAATGCCCAGCGCTGTTATTGCTTTTGACAAAGCTGGAGCATAGACACTTGATCCCATCGCAGGCCCAGTGCCAGATTTTGCGCGGCACTATGTTGAGAAACACACAACACGGAAGTTTGGCACGGTAGCGTATCGCGAAAACAGTAGTGCAACGGCAGTCACGCGGCAGCAGGAACACATTGCGTGAGGTGCCACATTGCGGCACAGTATCCCGGCAGCAGACAACGATTTAATAAAATAGTAATGAAAACATTAATTCTATCTCGGACCTCACACTCCTTGCCAGGGGACGCGTCGACGAACAGTAATCAAACCACGGAGGCATGAAGTAAACTTGCGACAGCTAGATAATGAAATTGAAGAAATATGAGAAAAGTCCTTGGACAAAAGGAAGATGCCGGTGACACTTGGAAGGGTAGATCAATGGGGCAGCTGGTCTTATGTATTAAAGAAAGGAAACACCGACAGGAAGAGCGTGTAGACGAGGGTTCAGACGGGTAGTGAGCAGCTGACAACGTTGCAGTTAGGAGCACTTGCGAGGTCGCTTCGTTCTGTTGTGGCCTGTTTGTAAACAAACTTGACAGCTGTTGCTAGCGGCCGTCTTGCCTGCGCCGTTGGCTTAACGCCCTGTCCGGTGGTGATTCCCTTGCTTTAACAAGTCCGTGAAAAGAACGACAGCTGAAGATAAAAAACATAAGCTCTCGAACTTTGAGCCTTGTCCCAAAGCTAAGAAGTTTCCGCAACAAGCGCACCTCATTTGCCTTCCCCATGCAAGTGCATGCATACTGCTGTGTTTTCTGGATAACTTTCTCGTCTGCTGGCATTTGAGCGGGCGTTTTCGCTGGCGAAAAATAACGCCAAAGTCTCTTATCCTGGAGGAACTCCTTCCATCCTTAGCTCAAAGCAGTTAGCAGAATTGTTGCTCGATCCCCTTTCTCCGCTCTCTCCCGCCTGGTTAGTGCACGTTGTGTTTGCGAAGAAAATAACCAGCAGATTCAAAGCGAAAAGAAAACTGGTGCAGTGTTTCTGCACTCCAGCCATTGTTATTCAAAAAAGTTATTTGGATGGGTTCTTTGCTGCGATGTTTACGGAAGAGGGGACGTGCCTAAAATAACATGCACCGGCAGCCATAGTTCCTGCCGGCGTAACGAGATCGTACGCGTTCCAAGAGCAACAGCTTATTGCGTGATGTTTTCTCTCTTCCCGCCTGTGTTGTTCGAGTGCGAAGTCTTGGTTAACCAGTTACGGGTCGTTGTCAAGACGTTCTCGCAACATGCACTCTTGTGCGTCGTTTAGTGGCTGCGAATCGGCTAGGTCTTGTGTGCTTGAAGGGCCTTGAGCATCCGGTCGTTTAGCTAACGAGTCTTGTGGGTGCGATGGGCACTGGCCTTGCTCCAATTCACACGGTCAGTTGGAATGCCCGACGGAGACAGTGAGCATCTTTGTAGCCAAAGCGTTTGCGCAGTTCGCCGCTTGCTACCGAACGAAATGAGCACCACGTGTTTAGAGATATACAGTTACCGTCGCAAACGTATATCACGTAACTCGTCGTGGCCTTGTGACCAGCTGTTTTTGAACATTGAACGGTCGCATTCTACGCAAAGTGTCATCATATTGAGCCTCCTACCCTCAAGATCCTTGATATCCTGTGCCAGCTAGACTAGTACTTCTCCCAACTATTCAGACTTCCTTCCATCATATAGATTCAAGGCTAACGGTTCTAAATTCCCCGTCCTAAGCATAAAGAAAAGTTCGAGGGCATTTTAGATTTTATGGAGCCTTTCGCCCTCGTTGCAGCTACTGGAGTGTATCAAGCTGAGTTTAAAGCTTATATGTGCTTGCTTGTGGTGGGTGTTTCAAGAAAGCAACTAAGTTTGTTCCGCGAGACTTCTATATCTTTTATTCACACAGACACACTTGTAGTCAAAGATGAGTAGACAGGGACTAATTGTACCACTAAGTACTCGCGACGAACGGTTAGTCCCAGAAAGGACCAAACCACACTAGCAGTGACAGACACCCCTCGTTCTAGTTAGTCCCCAAAAGAGTGATGCTTGCCACTTAGGAGCCAATAGCCGGGGCAACAGTTACCTCGCAAATGGCAAACCCGTGTAGCACTCTCAGACATTTCTTGTGCATTAGAGTTGGCAAGCATGCTCAAACAAGGCATTTACAATGCACCACGCGACACAGATGTTTCATAATCTAACGTTGTGACCTCCTCCGAGGTTGACTGTCTCTCTTCGTTCCATCTTTTCTATATGCCCTGTAAGCTCCACTTCTTTCCTAACCGAACCACAATTACCGTAATCGTTATGTCACAAAATTGCGCGAGTCTAGTGGTACAAAAACCGAACCTTGGCTTTCCCTTTGCTGCTTGGGATTCCTGCAATGGGCGCCAGCCATTTTTGTTCATTTGTTCTCCGTTCGTCACGAGAAATACGATAGCGGCACGGGGAGTAGAATTGCTAAAGTTCCGTGGTGACGCAGCGCGCCACAGGAACAGAGCCCGGCGCATCCAGCGGCCCGTTGCGACCTTCTGGTGACGCCATTCGAGGGGATATTTAAATGCGCCTCCCGTTACGACGCCGCGTGGTTGTTTTTTTTTGTCCATCGTTGCCCGTCCATCGTTCACTCCACCCTGCTCAGCTTGCGCAAAAGAGAGTTGTCACGAGGGACAGATGCGGGCAGCGCCGGTCGGATGACACCCCTGGGAACAGGGGCGTCGCCATGTTCCCGGTGGACGCTTCTGGGGTCCGGGCCAGTGAGTGATGCTTGTTTGTCCATGCGTGCATCTGCGTCTGAGAGACAGATAGATGGAGAGAAAGGCACACTTGTATACGGAATGAAAGAAGATAATAATGCAAGAAAGAAATAAAGGAGCCAAACAAACATCAACAAATTAAAGTAAAAATGAAGGGTTGAAAAATGCGAATATGAAGTAAGAAAATTAAAGAACGAAGACTAAAGAAAGGAAAGTCAATAAAAGGAAGGCGGCAGGACAAATCAAGAAAGGAGGAGAGAGAAAGATAAAGAGGAAAAGGGAAGGCAGGGACGTTAGCCAGAAGGGTGTTCTGGTTGGGTACCCTGCACCGGGAAAGAGGGACGGGGGAATTGAAAAGGAAAAGAGAGAAGGAGTTAAGGGAACAGTTACAATTCGTCCCTCAAGCCAGTCGCTCTCAGGAATCAAAACAGTGCCTTGTAGGCCTTGAGGGCAGTCGATTGCTGCGGCCACGGACCAAGGATCTTACCCTCTGTTAAAGGGCGTGGATCGAGGCGATCCAGGCAAAAACGCAGCGTGCGTCTTTCGGTCGCAAAAAAGAAAGGAGGAAAGAATCAAATGAACAAATAGGAAACAAATGAGCAGACACTTTCGTGCTGGTGCGCCGAATACATTCGCAAACGTCGAGAAGGTATATATGTGACCAACGGGTTACTGTATGGGGGATTTCGACGAAGGGACTATTGCTGCACCGGGAGCGGCAGGCTCTTTCGGCAGTTCTTCTGCCACGCGCTTTTGCTACACCCTTTCTACGCGATAGGACTACCAGCCAGCCGCCAGCTGTGCGTTACCGGTGTGTTGTGCAAGCTTTCGCGAGAAATCCATTCGCAGCAAGTGTGACGGCGTTATATCAGCGTCCGGGAACGCCGGAACGCTTGCGGCATATTCGTGGAATCGGAAATACTGGAAGTACTGCGAGTTATGAGCTACAGTCTTGGTCAAAAGTTTTCATGCCAAAGGCTTTTCTCTTGAGCCGAATGATGGGGCTATCACTGCACCATTAAATACTAAAGCTCCCTGAAATGCTAGCAGAAGGTTTCTTCTCGCGGCAGAGAAGCTTTCTGCTTGACATCCACTTTGAAGGCTGTGCTACACGGAGCATTCAAGGGACATTCATTCAACTCCAAGTGAACGCTATGGCCTGAAGATTTTTGACGTGGGTGCGTACCTCTTTGCTTCTCAACAATGCGGATGCGAAATCAGCCTTGCCGGTGGTCCTTTACAGCAACCGCTTAAGTGAATGATCTCCAAGCCGCTGGCCTCATAACAGGTGCTACGATGCTTTAGGACATGCGCTCCATCGCACTAAGCTCACAGAGTACAGAGCGGGCTACTTTCAGTCTTGAATATTTGTGTGCTACGTCCGGTGCACCATTCCCGGCGGCACCATCGGTGATCAAGAAGAAAAGTGATGGCAGTTATGAGAACGGCCGTACAGGATATGAAAGCTAGGAGTCAGAACGTGCCGCTGCTCTATGATTAACATCGCAGGAGCATGGAGTTGATGTTACTGCATTCACTAACTGCATTGTTCTAGGCATAAGTTTCGAGTGATACAGATGTCCTCGGTGTAATCTCCTTACTGCTGGACGGGTGGAACAAGGGTTTAAGAATTTGTTTCCTTTGCTGGTGATAAGGACTTGCATTCTAACAATTCTTCCTGTCCTTGCTTCCTTCGCGCAATTTGGCTGATCAATTACACACAGTTTCCAAGATTTCTAAACTAGAAAATCCTATTCGATATTCTCTTACGTGTTCTTTTGCCCAGCCTTTGAATATGTCAAGCTGCGAGAAGCGATCAGGTCCTTTTGTGGTCATTTATGCCGGGAATTTCAAATTTATTAAGATACACACCGTGCATCTACAACGCAATCTCTTGTATCCTTAATCAGGCTTGATCGTGTTCTGCATCGCATTCGGCATCATCGCTGGCCAGATGGGACCAGATGCGGAGCTGATGGTGCAGTTCTTCAGCAGTCTCAATGAGATCATCATGAAGATTGTCGTCTTGGTCATGTGGTAAGTTCGCAGCTCTGTTATATGCAGCTTAAAAACTTTTTAGGGAGTGTTTAGCCTCTCCAGAAAGCCTACAAGCTTTCTATCAACATACTTGTAAACTAATCTATCGACATTACAAATCATACAGACAATCTGTAGGCAGTTCATAGATTTACGGCCATACACTTTTAGCAGACTTTTGTCTATAGGCAGCAGACGAAAAATCTATATGAAGGCAATATAGTCTATTAGAAGTCTGTAGAGAGGCTATCGACCATTTTTATACGGGTACTCTATCCCGCCGCGGTGGCTGAGTGGTTATGGCGCTCGGCTGCTGTCCCGAAAGACGCGGGTTCGATCCCGGCCGCGTCGGCAGAATTTCGGTGGAGGCGAAATTCTAGAGGCCCGTGTACTGTGCGATGTCAGCGCACGTTAAAGAACCCCAGGTGGTCGAAATTTCCGGAGCCCTTCACTACGGCGTCCCTCATAGCCTGAGTCGCTTTGGGACGTTAAACCCCACTAAACCAAACCAAACTATACGGGTACTCTTTTCTAGCGCGTTTACAGACAGCCATTTCTGTTTGCCCATTTGTAGATTGTGTAGATGACGTGTTCCTAACTATATCAGCGTTCCTAACTCAAAAATTATCGCTCCCTAAGCAGCACAGAGCAACCGCCCAATGTAGGAGATGTGTTGGAAAAGGCCGGTCCTAGAAAGGACCAGCCGTTGTCACCACATTTGCAATGTTTGGCCGATGCCCTGTTGTGCTAGCGTGAGTGCCAATGGCACTAAATAAATGGCGTTTTGGTGCGGTAGCTAGAATGCTAGAAATTTTGCAACACAAACTTGCAGTCCTGAATGTATTATGTAAATATTTGAGATTTCCAAGCGTAGCGCTCCAATAGCGATGCTGGTATTGAATGTGTTCCCCTTATTTCGCTTCGTAAACAAAACAACCTGATATTTTCTATCAGCAAAAAATTTTTATAAGAAATTTTTTCTCTCTTTAAAAGAGCTGTTTGATTGGCCGGCCCAGAGCCACACTCCAATCTTGGCAGCGTAAAAAAAGTCGAACTTTCAAGTAATAAAGCTTTTTGCAACAAAGTAAAATAGGAAGAAATACATACACCTGTCTTCACTCGAAACGTAAGGAAACAAAGCCTAACTTAATTATTTATGACTATAACGGGATGACACGAGCACAGCAGCAGCGCAAACAACATGTCCAAAAGGAAAGGAAGAGCTGAGCCTATCACCATCCTCGCTTACGTAAGGGAAGCTCCAGGAGCACACCGAAGGGTGCTGCAGTCTCCGGAGAACATTGGTTCACTACAAAGCCACCTTTCAAAAAGGCAGTGTGTTCTCCTTTGCGCAAAGCATTCGAACGTTCCTGCATATAGGCACCTCTCTGCCTCTAGGTACTCACCCTTCGGCATCATGTCGCTGATCATTGGCAAGATCATGTCCATCAAGGACTTGGCACTCACGGCGCAGCAGCTGGGTCTCTACATGTTGACCGTCATCACGGGCCTTCTCATACACGCCTGCATAACGCTGCCGCTCATCTACTTCCTCATCACCCGGAAGAACCCGGTCACCTTCTTCAAGGGCATGCTCCAAGCATGGATCACTGCTCTCGGCACAGCCTCCAGGTGAGCGAGGACCTCCTCCATCCTGCTTCCCCACACGAGGTCCCAATACAGTCCCGGTGTGTAGAACCTCGTTGTGCACATGTATAACACCAAACTAATAACACCCTAGCATTAAAACCCTCGTTCATCAGAAAATCTGGTGTCGGCGTTGTAGGCGTCAGCGTCGCCGTTATGAGCGGAAGATCACGAGCATGGACATGGCAAGTGCATGTCCAGCAATTTCGGACAACAATTTTGAAAATTGGAAAATTGTAAGATACTTTTACGGTAATATTGAAGGTAATGGTTCATTCTTGTGATATGTAGCAAAATCTTTCTTTTAAAATGTTTTCATCGGTCGCATCGAACAGTTAAGACTGCCGTAGGGGAACGCTTTTGACGATATCAAATACTTTAATAGAAAAAAATTCAAGACTACCGTCGGCTGATCTGCAGGTACGTTGATTGATATAGTTAAATATTCCATTATATAAAGAAATTGCGTTCATAAATGGTTCCCGCTCAAAAACGCTGTTGTCCAGAATTGCTGGGTATCGTGCCCAGATAATCCAATAATCTTGTGTCTGTGTCCAAATAGCGACATTGTTTCAATAAATTTTCTTTGAATCTGTCTGGTGCTTTCAGAGGTGAGGTGAGCGTCAGAACGCCTCTACGATGAAAATGTCAGCAAGCCTTAGTATCTGTGTCACATCGCTTGCTGCAATCTATCTTCATTCCGAGGGTCGCCTTGAACACTGATCCAGGACAAGTTGGATAATAACTGTTTGTTGCTTTTATCTCTGCTGGTGTAGGCAGTAATGAGGTATGCGTTAAAGTCTGAGAGACCTCTACACATGATGGCAGACAAATGACCTTTGACCCCCTACCGGCTCGCAGTGCGGCCACTCTGCCGGTGACCTTCCGATGCTTGGAAGAGAACAACCACATCGACAAGCGAGTGACCCGGTTTGTGCTGCCCGTCGGCGCCACCGTCAACATGGACGGCACGGCACTGTACGAAGCCGTCGCTGCCATCTTCATCGCGCAGATGAATGGCATCAACCTCTCCATTGGGGAAGTTATCGCCGTCAGGTAAAGTGCCTTGTACAGTTAACCCTTTGAATAATTTGCAGGCCAGGTCTTGCAGGAATGCCTTTTGCTGACGCAGCGTGGATTCAAGTAGTTACAACAATTAACACGGCCGTTTGAGTCGTACTAAGAATCGTCTTCCTTTCCTGGTACGTGGCACAATTGTAAAAAACACGGCTGCGTTATTGGTGTGCATACGCACGACTTTAAGAGCGTGACCTCAGCGTCACGCACACCAGGCCGGAAAACGGCGCGTTCTGAACAACCGAAAACAGGGGAAAGGAAGCGATTTTCATTTCATTTATTTTACCCGTCAGGGCCAAAGGCATTACAGAGGGGAATTGACGAAAAAAAAAAGATGAATAACTAACACGTAAAAAACTAACGGCAGTTGCAAAAACACTGTCGTCGTCGAGCCGTCCCTCCAAGAGAAATAATGAATTTTTTGCTGGTTTGAACTTCCCTCACGGGAATTTCATCAGGTAGTCTGCGGCATTCGTTAGACTGTCCATTGACATTTTTGCAGGTGCTTTTAACTGAAGTCTTGGGTAGTCGCCATTTGAGCCCAGAAATAAGAGCAAACTGCGACCCCGACTTTCGCCGCGCAATTATATGTGACTATTCCTGCAGTCAGGCCGATGTCAAACTGTAAGGTACGATGAGCAAATTATTTCAACTTATGGAGCAATGAGACCACTGTCTGCCTTGAAAGGAACTCGAGCATATGTACCCAGGCAGTATTGTACGGCATAGTTGAGGTATCTATGCACGCATTTACCACACTGTGTCGATGTGCTCAGTTTTCAGCGTTAGGGTTCAGCGCCTGCTATACCTTGCTATTTTCTCTCGGCATCTGCGCAGCTTGACGGCCACAGCTGCCAGCATTGGAGCGGCCAGTGTGCCCAGCGCGGGCCTCGTCACCATGTTGCTGGTGCTCACATCAGTGGGGCTGCCCACGGAAGACATCTCCATGATTGTCGCCGTCGACTGGATGCTGTGAGTTTTTGTTTTTATTTTTTTCGGTTTTCTGTTCGAACCATCGCGCCTCGTTGAACATGCAGCGACATTTGCCAGCGTCTACTATAGGATCAAATATCTACAGGAGGTGCGACGAGTGGAATAGACGCGTATGTGGGTTACCCGCCAGTGATCACTTCACTTGGCTACCTCACATAATTAAAGCATGTGGTCCAAACTTTCATCTTCGCTAAATGTGGTCTCGAGCCACTGGCCAACAAGAAAGAAGGCTTCTTTAGCAGATCACACGTCCTGGAGACCTCTGTCCAGTATAGTGGACGTAGGCTGAAACGCTGAGCACTTATAGTCAGCCAGGTTGCAGTCTCTCCAGAGGCCCTCAACCCTGCCAGAGAAG